>JAAEAF010003665.1:0-41049 GCA_011037195.1 Triatoma infestans | reverse complement strand
TATATATATATATATATATATATATATATGAATGTATGTAATATATACACGTAGAAAGAATGGAATGGCATCTTTATTCAACGGTAAATATATAATAAATCCATGTACGAGCAGTGATGTTGCACTTCTTCGTTCCTAACTGTTAAAACATTAAGTAAATTACTGTTTCATTATATACTATAATACAAACACGGAGCGGGAGGGGGAAGGGCTTTTTGTCTGTCCGCCTGTAACATTTGTTTTTGTTTGCTGTTTCATGACGAAAGCTAAGAATAGATTTTGAATGGGTGGTCTAAGAGGTTGAAATAGGAGATGAAGAAAGTGTATCCGGAAAATATATAAGTGGAAGGGTTATGAGATCTCTGAAAATTTCCTTACATAAACTGCAAGTATATTCAATTAATTTTATTAATTAAACTACATTCAGTAAATAGTATTTAAAATTGTTTTATAGCGGGAAACAAAATATGTTACCAAATATGTTCTCTTACTCCTTGAATGAGGAAGTATTGTAATGGTGCCAAATTTTTGATATCGAGTTTTCACCGGAGATATCCGTTTTGAGGTCCCCTGAGTCCAAGAAAGTGGTTTTTAGAAAATGGTCTGTATGTATGTATGTGTGTGTGTGTGTGTGTGTGTGTGTGTGTGTGTGTGTGTGTGAACAGCATAGCTAAAATCGAAACATCGTAGAAAGTTTAAACTTGAAATTCCGTTTAGGTATCACTATGGGATCCGAGAATGGGTCATTTGTCCAAATTTCTCAATCGGAAGTACCACTTTACTAGTTGTTGTTTTTTTTACTTTTTTGCGATTTTCTCAAAAATGGCTCCGACGATTTTCTTGAAACATGGTGTATCAAGTACATATCCAACTTTTATTTGAAACATTTCTCCGGGAAAATTCATTTAAAGGCAGTTTTTGGGGAGGAGAGGGGTTAGGTTTTCTTCTAAAGTGCTATTTCAGTTTATTATACAATTGTGTCATCTAAAAAATATTAACTGGAATTAAATATGTTGTTGAAATTCCGGGTTTGAAAAAATCGGATGACCGGAAGTGCGTTTTTAGTGTCCAGTTTTTCAGTTTTGAACGAATTTCGAAGAACTCCGTCGAATTTTATTAAATGTAGTACACAAACTATAAAATTTGTCAATTTTGAAAACTGTAGTAAGAGAAAGTTGTGTGAGTGTTTCACGTCAGATTTTTTTTAAAAATCTAATTGAGTTTTATGTTGATAAAATATTTGAAATATCTATTAAGAATAAAGAGTTTTGGGCCAATTTAGAACTTTGTAGGTCCTACATTTTTTTTTATTATAATCTTGATTCCGCACAATGAAATTAAAATAACTGTACACAATGCAATAATACATTTTTTTCCCCCCATACCATTCGGGCGGTCCCTGAGCTTGCGCTCACCCAGCTCTGGGCCCGCCCAGAGAAGCCATCGACTTCAGAAAGGGAAGGAGGAAAAGAGCGAAAGAAAATTCCAGCCCTCCCACCCTCGTCCACCAACCCAATATGCAGCGCGGAAACACGCTATCCAAAGGAACCTGATACATCTAAGCATCCAAACAAAACAACAGCAAAGCCCCAGGAGTACCCAACAACAACCACTCACACACCCTAGCAGCCACACGGACACACCTACGCAATAAATACATCCACTCAAAGCCTCGCACATACCAATAACTGTGGAATGTCAGTAAGCATATTTTTATTTTCAAAATTTTCATTTCACACAAACAATACTTTGTAAGTTATGATAGAATATTTATATTCAAATCCTCTTTTATGAAGGGAAAATAAATGCGCCCAGAGAGCAGTCCTTCTTTTATAAAAATATAATACAAACACTAGAGTTTCCGGCTTGAGACCGCATCAGTGATTACCTAGAAACCGACGTTTCGCCCATATTGCAATACACCAATAAGGCAATCTCTTTTTTTTTGCCTGGTTGCCTTATTGGCATTCAAGATGTCACGACCCTGAATAGCCTCATTGCAATATGGGCAAAACCACTGACATTTCTAACAAACCACTGACGGGAGACCAACCCGGAAACTGAAGTGTTTTTCATCTCGGAAACCTAAAAGATCAAAATATAATTATTTTTTAACTACAGAATTTGTATATATTTATTTTAACAGAAATATGGGTGAAAACTTTCTAATCATAGAAATCATAAAGTTCTGTAGTGAAAAATGACCTGGAAGGAGAATTTCTCTGAGAATTGTTAAGAACTTATTTACAGGCCTAGAACTTCTTTCATACTTCGGCAGAACGGACAGTCTTCATACAAACAAGGACTGTGAGGGACTTTAAAAAAAGAAGAAGAAAATATGGTATGTGAAACACACAACACACCCAATTATTTACAATTATTAGTGAAACATTTTTTTTTACAAACTTGAATGTTTACCAAAGACTTAAATAAAGTGATGGTCGTACATGTTGTTTTTCCAACCAAAAGCAGGTAGTTCTGGATTGTATTATATTTAAAATGAGCGTTTTCTTTATCAGAAATTATCTTTCAAACAAGGTTAATTGTTAATTGCGGATACAGTTAATTGTTTTCCCCCTCTAAACTTGGAATTCTAGTACATGAATCTATAATAATTTAATCTCCATACAGGTAGTATAAAACTGTACACTGTAACAAAGTGATGATAGTGTAAACTACACTTAGAGGAAAGATGATAGTGTGGGTTACACTTAGAGGAAAGTGTAACCCACAAACTTTCCAAAACGTCCAATTTATTGGTGAGGAAGGAAAAAAAAACTACTACAAACAATGACTTCGTCAAATTTGATTTATAATTACTTTTATTATGCATTGTAAAAACCAAACCTCATTGTTTTTTTATTTATTACCATTTATGGAATTAGCTTATAAATTAAATTCTATAATAAAATGATTAGTATTGTAATTTTTTTTTAATGTTAATACCGCTAATTCAGTAACTACATTTTTATTTATTACAGAATAATTTACCATAATTAGTAGTAAAGGAATAAAATTTTTATTTCTTGTTTATTTATTTTAAAGATAATTGTTTAATTAAAAAAAAAAAAAAAAATAAGATAATTACTTAAATAAATTGTTTCAATATCCAGAAACTTTTCCATTCGATTGGTTTATATAAATTTTCGTTTTTATGGAGAAATAGTTTATAATAATGTATAAAATATTGTGCAATATAATAAAAAAAAAACACTGTGCCGCCATTCACTTTTATCTATATTCTATATAATTATTATGTATAAAAATATAAATAAGTATATAATATATAATAAAGAAACAATAATAATTACATAATGAGATTGAACTAAGAACGATATTTATTAGAGAATGTGTGTCTAATTGTAAATACAATTATTGTTAAAAAAAAAAAATCTAAAAATAACTATTAACTTTCATATCTAATGGGTGGTCGACAATAATAAAATATTAAAATGGAAACCATAATAATTATAGGGTAAACTAATTTTGATGGCTTGTCTACAAAACAAACAAACAAACATAATCCAATTTTACAAAAAAAGGAAGAAAAACAGAGCAGTTGCTTTGGTGGGCGCCTTAAGGCGATCATCTTAAAGTTATATCCAAATTTCTACCAAAAACATGGAGGTTCCCCAAAGTATATATTTACATAATATATATACATTTTTTTTTAACAAAATTATTTCATTTTGATGAGTTAATATAAGATTTCTTCCATGTTAGCAACATTCAACAACTTTTCGATTCTATTTCTTATAAAATAGCTTCTTTTCGGCATCAACATCATTGTATAATATTAATATTAAAAACTATTTTTTTTTTTATGTACATTACATTAACAAAAGAATCGAGCGATGGGCGACGGATGAACGAAGAAGAGTGTTGACTTATACTTAGCTACCAAAACAGGAAAAGGATTTACTTATAATGCCCAGAAAAGAAAATGGAATGGATAAATTGACAGACCGTTTTGTTTACATGATTTCTATAAAATTGTACGAGTTGAACACGATTGCCTCTCATTGGATGATGCACTTCATAGAATCATAAAATTGACAAATTCTCTTGAAACGTCAGTCTTTTAATTTATTGTTTTGTTGCCAGAACGTATACACTATACTGAAGTGACACTGTAAAGGAATGTTTAAACGTTACAGCGTCCCATCTTCCAAAAATCAATTTTCTTCGAGAAAATCGCAATGAAATCAAAACAGAAACAAAACATTTAACAAAATCCATTTTCCAGTTATAATAGATTTTTGATGAAACTTTAGTGACAAAAATCTCATGGTAGATCTAAACCGGAAATAAAATTTTGAACTTCCTGCGGATTTTTCGTTTCACACACACCATTCGCTAAAAATATTTTTTCGCAACATAATCACACTGTAGTAAAAGGAAGTAAAAGTCTTCGGTAAAATCCAATTTTTTATTGGAATTATGACTATTAATTCCCATGACTGCTAAAAAACGTATTAATGATTGATGGAAAAGAAACAGACAAAAGTTTACAAAACAATTTCACCAAATTTTGGCTTAAAATGGGATATGATCATGATATTTGAAACACCTGATTTCTTTGTCTAGTTATGCAATCATTTTCAGTTTTTAGAAAGAGAACACACAATTCTTCCACAATTCTACGAATCTTTAACAATACTTTTCCCAACAGATTACTAAGTCTGCAAGATAGTAGTATCAATAAATCAATAAGAAAGTGTTTATATCACAAAACAATTACAGACTGTACATAACTAAGATTTATATAAAACATGTTAATATGTGAATTAAATGTTATGTTTAATTTTGTAAATGGATTACATTTAATTCTGGCATAACTTTAGGAAATCATCAACATCGCTGCGGGTAACCTAGTCAAACGATATGGACAAAACTTAAACTGACATTCCCAAAAATACCACCTGCAGAGGTAAGCAATATGTGTGTAAATTGGGTTTAGGGTATCAGGCCACTGTAATCATTCCCTTAAGTTAAGAAACCTGATAACTGCTGAGTTAACAAATAATGGTTGATCATTACGATCAACATGCAACAAGTTATAGTAATTAGGTTGTGTCTTCCTAATTAAAGTGGAAAGAAGCTGGGAAGAACAAGGTGAGAACAGAAGGCGAGCCCAGAGTTCTGCACTAGTTAGGATTCCTGGAGTACGTTGTACATATATGTATATATGAGACGTATATAGAATGGAAATAGTGAACTAAGGAACTTGGGTTTGATGTACCAAAAATTTGAAATACCAAAAATAAAGCCCAACATATCCTTACTACCAGCTGAATATTCCTAAAATTATGTACAGACGACTTCTCTTATACTGTGCAGCAAGCATATTATAATAGGATAATAGTTTTCCAACCAATTTCAAATTTAATTGAAGTAAACTGATAAAATTTAGGGATAAGGACAAATATATTTGAACTTTCTTTGTAATAATAAAGAAACCAACAATAAAATACAATAAACATCTCTGCAGAATATTGATAGAAACAGGCGCACGTCTTTTTTAGAAAAGTTTATAAATATTAATAGCAAGAATATAAGGGTCATTGTATTTTTAAATATATATCAGAGAGAGAGAGAGAGATTAACATATTTACAAACATATGGTGATCGTTTGTTCAGGTGTGTTTGGATTCTAAGTAATTATAATTTAATACGAGAAACAAATACATAAAATACTTGACAAATATAATTTTCATGACAGCAAAACTTGTGTAGTGAAATATTTAATTTTGTTTTTCTCTATTTTATATTAGTATAACCAATAAGAATGGTCGGAGATTTTCATGGAAGTGAAAGTAAAGGTGTTATTTATCAAGAAAAGGAAACGACCTATAGCTCTATTAGATTTCTGATTAGTTTTCCGGTATGTGCAGCATTAAAATTATTGTACTTTATCATAAGATTCATATAGTTTACTGTAAACAAAATGATTAAACTCCCCTAAAGATGGTTAGATCCGTTAATGAAAATACAGAAATTTGACCAACTACTATAAATTGTTTCAATATCTAGAAACAACATTGGTGAACAGAGAAAATAACTACTGATTTTACGTGAGTTTTTTATCCTTAAATTAAGAGTATACTCGGATAACTAATAATAAATATGATGAATTGCGATGACCCGGGTTCGAGCGTTCACCCATCTTCATGTCATTGACGTTTTCCTATTTTGCTTGCAGCATTATGATAAGCACATTAATTACATTGCCTAAAGCACAGATAATTTTAAGCACTAATCACTGGAATTTTTTTCCAATTTTTTTGGCGCTTAATATTTCATCAGAATAAACTACAAATTTTTTGCTGTAGAGTTTTGCTTATGAGTTTAGAATTATTTTCTAGAGGTATGAAACATTGGTGAACAGAGAAACAATGTCTAATTACCCTGAAAATCTATCAAATAATTATCATTTAAAAATTAATAATAAACGGGTAGAAAATTGAATGATAAATTTTGTACTATGTTTACGTTCAAAGGTTGATCGCCATAAATGATTTATGGATCAATGAAATAACTACTGATCTTACGTGTGTTTTTACTCTTAAATTAAGCAATACAAACAAATTGTAACTGAAGTTCTTTTTTACTTTACCGGAAGTAGTTTAGTAATAAACTATTGTTCATAACTTTAGTTGAAACTATTTTCATAACTTTTCTAGCCTAAAGATTAGAAAAAAATTAAAATAAAATAAAAACTCACTTGAATGATTGGTATCCAACAACATGGGACAGCCCTGAATAGAAAATAATTGAAAAAAAAATACCTAATAATTTTAGTGGCCCAAGTATATGGAATACCTAAACATCAATAAATAAAAGCACAAAACACACTCGGCGACTTCTGTAGCTCACACTGTCCACGCTAAGCTAGCTAGTATACTGAAGTGTGCAGCAACTAACACGGCACTATTCACTCTGTTGGATACTACTTCCACCATAAACACACACACAAACACAAGGAGGACACAATCTAAAAAAACCTCCCTACTCTTAACACATACACACACAAACACCAGGTTACTCACAAACTCTACTATAATCCTATACCAGAGAGAGTGGGTGAGTGAAAGAGAGGAGAAATCCTCCCCACTCCATTTTACACGAGGAATAAAAAAGACGGCGTGATTAGAGAAGAAAGCCAACAAGTGAAAGAGAACGAGCAAGAGACAAGGAGAAAGGTAGTTGAAGGAATACGAACGAACACACACACACAGCACTGAGAGTAACAGAACACTCTATGTTCTCCACCCTCCCCACCACCAAACATTAATACAAAAACAAAATCTTGTAAACACCTAAACACACAATCACAGTTAGGTTCACAATCGTTTTTTAATATTTTATTTTCGTTTTTATTCATACGTGGACGAAAAAATTATCTTTTTTTAATCAATAACTTTAACTGCATCTTGTAAACTATATCCGTTCATTCATTCGTATCTTTAAAATGTTTCTTTTTATTTATATAATATATATATATATTTTTATATAATTTTTTTAATAGTAACTTTTACGTAAAAGATGACCCAATTTGTCGATATTACAAAATATTGGACGACATGTCAAAACTGTCCTTCTTCTAAAGCATTAACATTTTTTGGGGAAGTCTGGGGAAACTGTGACAGAGATTTTTTGTTTATTTTTTTGGAACGGGGGGGATGCGGGCCACAAATAATCTCCACAGACATATTTACATGTCTGATGGAACTAGTAGCTTTTTCGGCATCTTAATACAGACTACATGCCTCCACATTGTCCACAGACTATACTAGTAAAAAAGAAAAAATACTAGAAGTGAGAGAAAAAGTAAAAATCTGATATGAAACACTCACACGACTTTCTCTTACTCTTATTAATAGAATTTGAATAAGAAATTTCCTATTAAAAAAAACAATGTTATACTGTTTAGCTGCGCTGGGGCCATAAAATGTTGGTGGAGGTTTTACTTGTATATACAATAGTGACCTTATATGGAGCGCTCTGGGCGAAAACTAACAAAGCTTGTACAATTTTAAATTTAAACTAACTGACACACCCCCCCTCTGCTAAAATCAATTTTTTGCAGAGAAACGTTTCAAATAAAAGTGATATCTATCTATGCATACCTATCTCTCTACCAATGCAGCAAGCACTCAAGTTTAAATAAAATCATTGTAACGGTTTATCGAGAACATTCCAAAAAACTCAAAAACCTATTCTGTAAAATCGCACTTCCGGTTAACCTGATTTTCTTCCAACTTGGAATTCTATCAATGCTTCTATGTGCATTAATATTATGTATGTGGTAAAACCATATATTACATTGAAGTGGTACTTTAGAGGAAAGCATAACACTACTGTTCCTCAAGAATTTCCCAGTCAGTTCTCAATCAATTTTCCCGGGAAAATGTTTCAAATAAAATATGTGCTGGTATGTATGTGTGCTGTAGGACACGCACCAAGTATAAAGAAAATCTTCGGAGCCGTTTCCTCTTAATACACTATATATATAATGACCAATTTTCTTTATATTTCAAATTTTGCTCATTTGTCTTAATATGTTAATGAGGTGACAAATTTCGATTTCGAGTTTTCACCTGAAATACATGTTTTTATGTCCCCTGAATCCAAAAAGTGATTTATAGAAAATGGTCTCTCATTCTATGTATGTGTGTGAGTATGTGTGTGTGTTGTGTGTGTGTGTCTGTGTGTCTATGTGTGTATGTGTGAAGTGTGCCTGTATGTGAAAAGATCATAGCTTAAAAACGAAAAATCACAGAACGAGCGCTCATATTTGGCATTCCATTTGGATATCAACATAGGGTCTAAATAGGAACTTACCTGCCAAAATTCCTGAACCGGAAGTATCACTTTACTGAACAGTTTTTTTCTCAGTTTTCTGTGTTCTCTTGAAAACGGCTCTAACAATTTCTTTAAACTTGATATATCTAAAGAGTACATATACTTTTTAGTATATAGTAGCGAACCATATGATGCAATGGGAAGTAGACCGCAGGAGAAAGAAAGGGCGGCCCAGGAAAACTTGGGTACATCTCCTGAGGGAGTCTCTCAGTGGAAATGGTGGTCGTGCAGAGGAGTCAGTCGAAAGAGAGAGTTGAAAGAAAAAACTGAAGGACATATTCGGTTAAGAAAAGCCTCTGTATTGAGGAAACTCCTAGAATGAAAACTTCATATATATAAAGAGCTACAACTTTTATTTGAAACAATTCTCCGGGAAAATTCATTTAAGAGGGCTTGGGGTGGTGGAAATATGTAAAAGTGCTATATTAGTTTATTACACAATTGTATCATTTATATAATATTAATTAGAAATAAATTACGTTGTCGAAATCCCGACTTTCAAGAAAATCAGTTGACTGAATGTGCGGCATTACCACAAGGATTTTTAAATATTTTTCCGATTTTCTTGTAAAAACACCGACGGATTTCATTACTTTTCATTCAACTAACTATGATTAAGATATCTATCACTTTGGTTGGAAACGTTTCTCCTCAAAAAGTTCATTTAAAGAAGTTCTAGGTGCAGGAGGAAGTGTATGGTTAAATTTGTTTGGTGCAAGTCTCTATCTATTCACACTGCTTTAACAAAAACATGCTGATGATGGGCGAACGCCCAAGACCGGTCAAAAAGGTGCAGGCTGTCACGAAAAATATCTCTGATGCTTTCCATCTCTGCGGAACCAACCACAACAATTTTCTGTCTGTTTTGAAACTGATACTATTTTCATTTCAATTAGTAAATAATGCTCCTAGGATATTTTTCTTCTTTTTAAATGTTTACCTACTATTTCAACATTCTCAAAATTAAATATGTAGTCTGCAATCAACAGAGAGTTTTGGCAACACAGAAGTAGTTAAATTATTTTTTCATCTGGCGAACCCTCTTCAAAATAGCAAAACAAGAAAGACTGTTTTTCTCATTTTGGATATATCTGAGGTACGTCTATTCATTAAAACCCAATCTGATACGACAGACGGAAATAAACTGACTACAGCAGAAATAAGAAAGGAATGCATTATTTCCTCAAACTACAGTTAAGTAGATGAATATATAATGGTAGATGTTTATTATTATTTTAAGATTTTTATATAAATTTTATCTATTTTTATTATTTTCATGCAGCAAGCGAAATAATCATTCATGTTCGTCTTCCAAATGCGAAGGTCATATTGATTAGAATTTAATCGTGATTTTTTTTAAATCGGATAACAATGTTCAATTTCTAGTTTGTTTTTTATTGTCTAAGTAATATTTCATGCAAGAAATGATCGGGCATGAAAATATCAAATAGATAATTCATAAAAATAGTTATTTCCTTTTTTTATAATCTTTTTGTAAACTTTTACAACTTATAATAAATGCAAACATTTCAACATAAATCATGATTGTTAATTTTAAAATATCACCACTATTGAGAAATTTGTATAACTACAGTTTTCAGACGTAGTGGACAATCAAACATTATTAGCTTTTTCGGCAAATGATTAAAATAATAATATAACGAAATTTTATAATATTAATAACCGAACTGAATAAAACAAATAAACAAATTGATAATAAATGAACACAAACTAGTAAACATTTTTTATTTATTTAATTTTTTTTAATACCACGATGACAAAATGTACGAAATCCAATTTACTCTTAAAATGTTAACTAATTAATTGCCAAAACGAATAACTGCTGAAAACAGACCAGACAAAATTATATTATTTATTAAATGTAATTTTTTAAGTGTCCGAAATTTTTCGCCGGTGAATGTATGAATAACTGAAGTGAGTAACATTTTTATCTTGGGAGTGAACTAAAATTAATAATAATAAATGAAATTAAATTAAATTCATAAATTCATCGTACATCATATTATAGATTTTATGATATATATCATAGATTGCTTGTTATCTCAACACACTCTTAACTTAAACAAATATTTTCACTGTTAAGATATCATTAATTCTAAAATGAGATATTTGATATTTGTATTATTATATTATTTAATTAAATCAAATAATCATATTAATAAAATGTGTTATTATATATCACATTTATTTATTAGTTTTACTTCCTTTCATTACTATAAGGGAAAGTATTGTGGTCATAACAAATTTTTATAAAAATATTGAGGTGTCAAAAACCAATGACCGTTTTTCAATTATAAAAAAAAAAAATTATCTTTTATTAATTTTCAAAATATAGCTTGACTGTTATAATCCTCCTTTCTGCCAGCTGTTGGATCCCTCGCCTAATACCATTCTTGAGTTTGTAATCAAACAACTCCTACATTCCAGTTTCAACTTCGGTGAAGTTATTAAATTTTCTCCCGCAAAAGAAAGGGGGCCATAGACCCGATGTTTCGGTAGTCGGATGAAGATGAGCCTGACTTGACTGTAGGGGGGGTGTGTAAAAAATGCAATACCATAAAGTTCTTCAATTTTTTCTTTAGTCTTACGGGGGGGGGGGTCGTGACTGGGAGCATTAACTTGCTGGATAAAACATATTTGCGATTGACCAAAGCTGGATAAGCTTTTTTGATTACATTCTATTTAGTTTTTGGCAGTAAAGGTCGGAATTAATGGAAAGGTAACATTTGTGATGAATTATTCCTTCATAGTTTCAGAAAACGCACTACCACAAATTTAACAATCATAATATCATGATATACAAATAAAGCTGGATACAAACTTAGAGAAACTTTTAATTAGTTTAGATATAGATTTTAAGCGCCAAAGTCAATTAATTAACAAATTGGAATAGAAGAGGAGATTACATCAAGAATTCATTAAACTTAAGAGACAAAAGATCAATCGATAACGCTATTAAGAAATGTTTAAAAAGGTTTACAACGACGACTGTTCAACTCGTTAGAAGTCACCGATGAGTTAATACTGATATCATAACTGGAATAGGTTACTTCTATCAGGTCCCTTAAAACATAAGAACAAATTGAATGATTAATTTCGTAATACACTGGGTAGTGATGCGAAGTGGATATTCTCTTGGTGCTGACAATGCCAATTATAAAATTGATACATTTTTATACAAATTGGTCCTACAAAATATAGAAGAGATTAATTCATTATAGAGAAGCAGATAATACTAAACTGTGATATACTGTAATCACAAGACAGTGCTTTCATCAGAGCCTGAGGTCACAGGTTCTTCCGAACTTCTTAAAACCTATCTTTTTTAGGAAATTATTTCAAATAAAAATTATAGGTTTGTATATCTGCAGTTAGCATACCAACTTATTATTTTTATTATTATTCAAAGGAGGGGAGGGCTAAACCCTGCGCTCTCCAAAGCCTGCATGGGCCCATATAGCTGCCCAGGAGAACAACAACTATCGGGTCTGGAACAAAAATCAGGGCCCGGGTTTCACCCATCTAAGTTTTATCACAATCCGAACAAATCGGACCATAACCTTAAAAGAACATAGATAAAGCTCTTCCACCGACATCCTGTAAGTAGATAATAAAGACCGATTCTAAAACAGTTTTCCGCACAACATGGCGGCCGTCCACCCTCGCCAACTCACTTAACCCCTACCCCCGTCCACTTAACCCCCTCCCCAACCTGTTCCCTCCTCCCCCTCCCACAACGTAGAAGAAAAGGTGTTAAAATTTATTTTTTTTTTGCTGAGGCCAGCGAAAGCGCTCTAACAACCTTCGACATCCAAGTCCATCACTTCCACCAGTTAGCTATTGTGGTAACTTGGGAATAGTAGTTTTCTTTAGATTCTTCAGAAATTTATCAGAAATATGAAGGAATTAAAATAATGATAGGTGGAGATTATAACTGCCGCATAGGCTTACTCAATCGAAGTGATAAGGATATTTTTAATAGTACATTTCTTAAAGAAAACAGATGTTCGAGGGATATGGTTCTTAATACCAGAGGTATAAAATTAGTTGACTTCATGGAAAGTCATGGTTTAAATGTTTTGAACGGGCGATCTATTAGCGATATGCAAGGCAATTTTTCATTTATGGGGAATAACGGTCAAAGCGTAATTGATATGATATGGGCAAATTTCAATTGTTTGCATTTTGTCAAAGATATGTTTATTGATGACTCAATTTTGTTATCTGACCATTTGCCTTGTTTTGTACTTTTTGATTTTTTTATTGGCAACACCCAAAACAGAAATAATAATAACTATACAAGAGCCCCTTTTTCTTCGGTAAAAAAGTTAGTTTGGGATATGATTAGGAAAGAAGAATTTACTAAATTAATTAAAAAGTGTAATATTTATCATTCGTCATCAGTCCAATAATCACATGATGACCTTCAATGTATTTTAAAAAATAGTGCTCACAGTTTACGAATGGTTAACTATGTAAAAGTGCCAATCCTGACCAACCCTGGTATACTGATAAATGTAAAAATGCCAGTCTGTCGATGAAACATGCGTATAAAAGTTATAAAAAGATGAATTTTGATTTAAATATTCTCAAGGAATTTAAAAATAAATTGAAAAACTATAAATACGTTTTGAGAAAATCTAAAACTTCTTATTATAATGAATTACATCAGAAGTTTAATAATATAAAAAATTCCCAGCAATTCTGGAAAACCATGAATTTGTACAAAATTCCGTTAAAAAGGAATCCTGTTGCCATTAGCTCTTTCACATGGGATGTTTACCTAAAACAATTTTATCCCTCACCTTCGTCTTCTCTCTCATTACAATTTGAGGATGCAAGGCATCCTTTTTTTGATGCCCCGCTTACTTACAATTAGATTCTACGAGCCATTTCTGTGAGTAAAAATAATAAAGCTACGGGCCCCAATGGAATACACAACGAATTTTATAAGAATTTACCTACTCAAGGTATTGATTGTATTTAAAACTTATTTAGCGCAGTCTTTGAGTCTGAATCCATACTTAAAGGTTGGGGCAGATCGGAAATGTTTGAACTGTTTAAGAAAGGGGACCCCTTACAACCCAAAAATTATAGAGGGTCTCTAATGAATTCCTTAACAAAATTGTTTACTCAGCTTTTGAATAATAGACTCTCGGAATGGCTTGAATTTGGTAATCCTCTGGTTAAAAACCAAAACGGCTTCCGGAAGTATAGAAGTTGTATTAATAGTTTGTTTACTCTGTCGTCTTTGATTAATTTGCTGATAGTTAAACCAAAAAGGAGGGTGTAGCATGTTTTATCGATTTTAGAAAGGCGTTTGATTCTGTAGATCATCGTCTGCTTTGGTGCAAATTATTTGAGTTTGGGGTGAGTTGTAAGTGGATATATCTTGATGAACCTCTACAAGAATATCAGCACAAAAATTAAAGTTGGCAGCTCATGTACTGATGAATTTCAGGTTACAAGAGGCGTTCTTCATGGTGATACTATTTCCCCTTTGCTCTTTGCGATTTTTATTAACGATCTTGTTCAGTTTTTACGAGACCATAATTGTGATGAGGTTCAGATTGATCACACTTACGGCATCTCTTCCCTTTTATATGCAGACGATGATGTACTCTTATCAAATACACCTATAGATTTGAAAAGAAAACTGCAAGCATTAGAAAAATATTGTAGTATATAAACTGGAAGTCAATGGAAGCAAATCTAAAATTGTGATATTTAAGAAAAGCCATGGAAGATCCAAAAAGGAATCTTTTTTTTACTTGAAAGAACCTGTTGAGTTGTGAGTTTCTTTAAATTCTTAGGCATATTGTTTTCTAATTCAGGGTGTTTCAGTTTGGCAGCTAAAGATATGCTTAATAGGGCTGCGGTGGGTTCTTGTGCTGTGAAGGCAATCTTCTCTAGGGCAAGTCTCTTCCTTGGCCAGTAGGTTAAAACTTTTTGAAAGCAGTGTCTCCTCGGTACTGCTGTATGGCAGTGAGGATTGGGCGTTAAGGTACACAGATCAGTTAGAGGTCTTACAGACCAAATTTCTTAAATCCTTGTACTACTGGCCAAATTGCACAGCTAGCTATATGGTGAGAATGGAGACGGGCAGCATCCAGTAGATATCTTGTTTTTAAACTTTCTAATAAAGATTTTGAATATGCCCAATAATCGCATTCCTAAAATTTGTTTCAACAGGTTGTTAGCAATGGACAGTTTAGTCGGTAATAATACCAAATTCAACTGGGTTTTGCAAATGAAGGAGTACTTTGCTGATCTCGAATTTAGCTGGCTGTGGATAGAGCAAGATGCTGGATTGATTGAAAAAGAAAAAAACCGCAATTCTGAATTGTTTAAGAGATAAGTTGATCCGTTTGGACCTGGAGAGGATTGCCAAGTCTTCCTATAGTACTATGTACTTTATGCTCATTAACAAGCATGGAAGTCAGGGTTATTTATCATATAGTGTACCACTAGATATAATTAGGGTTGTGAGTCAAGTCAGAATGCCATCCAAAAAAAAAGGTTAATTGTGTACAGTAAGGGTGTTAATTAAGTATGAGGTAAACTTGGAGTCAATTTGTGCTCTCTGTAACTATAGTCAGGAAACCTTGGCTCACGTGTTTATTGAATGTCCTGCATTTTCTTTGAATAGAGAGAGATATTTATGCAAATATTACCCATTAACTGCAACAAGTATTTTCTCTATAAAAAAAAAGCATCATTTATTTGATGTGTATAAATTTATAATTAACAGTTTAAAACTGAGAAAGTTTCTTTTAGACTTTTAATGGATACCTTTTAATTTTTAATTTATATTTTTGTTTTATTTGGCTTTTGTCTTTATTGATATTGTCAAATTAAGGTTGTTTATTTTATTAATTTTTATTTTACTGTTCATTTTGTTCATTCATTTTGTTTTTGTTGGTTTTTCTGCTAATTACTGCATGTTAATAGTTTGTATGTCAAACCACTCTCCATCTATCATGTACCAGTGTGTATTGTATAGATGTAAAATAAATAAATAAATAAATGAACAAAAAATAACAATGTTCGCAATATACTTCCTGATTAAAATTTATTTCTGGTTAGTAAGAGAAATACAAGACTTAGCTTTAGATTTTGACTATAAAATAAATTAAATTGATAAGGTAAAACATACTGCCGGTAGACATAAAAAGAAAGATTTGTATTGTGTGTGTAAATTATGTATATTATTAACAAAATAAAAATAAAACTGTAGTATAAAGGATGGATTTTGTAATTAAACAAAATATTATGTTTGTGTTATTTATAATAGAACCGTACACATCTACTTATGTAATGTGGGAGAAAAAATGATAGAGAAAAAGGTGGTCAATTTTTACGTTTATTTGTTGTAATTATTTCCTTTCTAGTTTTCTTTTGGATTGCAAAAATAGAGAAACATTTATTTATTTTTTTCAAATTATTCACTTAACAGCATATAGTGCTAGCGCGCGTGTGTGTGAGTAAGGGCGTGTAAGGCTGGTTTAGAAATGATCTGACGCTGCGAAAATACTTGTGTAATAATTTCCGTCTAATAAAAACAAGTTAAAACATTAAACAGATCTAAAAATGATTTTTTTTTTTTGGGAATATTTTGATAAATTTCTTCCAAATGACTACAGAATATATTTATCTTTCTAATCGGTACTAATTACAACAAGTTTGGGAGCCAGACACTTGTATGTTTGAACTATTTTTTTTTGTTTTAAACAGCTGTAACGATTTTTTAAACTGATAGACGTGGTGCTGGTAGAAATGTCTACAGTTCCATACAGAAGATTTCGAATTGGGATATAATACAATCATTTCCCCCAGATTAGAATTATTTCCCTATACATTGCGAACAATGGTTTAACTTGTTCCAATATTCTTCGATTAAAAAAAGTAATATGTTTTTAGTGCATAATATCCATATGCTGTTTAGCCATTATGCCTTGTCCGAGTGCAACAAGTTGTTACATGTTTAGAAAGGTTGAGGAAAGCAGATTCAACTTGGAAATTACTAGCAAAACTGTTATTGCAATCCACAATAATTGCCATACGATAACTTAAGAATGTTTTAGTGCAATATATGTTTATATATTTTTGTATATCTGGGTTTTTCTTGGTTATGCGACAAATTTAATTCTAGTCCAATCAAACTTTGCTGTGTGTAGTGTTTTTACCCAAAATATTACATTTTAACCTGACCAAAATCCCAAGACATTACAAAATACATTCTCAATTGTCTAATCATTCGTCATGACTCTTTAGCACATCCACAGCTCTAGGAGTAAAATTCAGTCTGTTATTCACTAAGGAAGTTACTTCATTTTGGTCATGTATAAATCCCATTAATTTAATAAATTCTCTAAGGGAATTATATATGTAAATTGAATGCGTATTAGATTACAAAAATGTTTAAAAATATGGAATAATTCATTTACCAGTTAAACTGGAAACTGATCAC
Source organism: Triatoma infestans (assembly GCA_011037195.1). Lineage (NCBI taxonomy): Eukaryota > Metazoa > Arthropoda > Insecta > Hemiptera > Reduviidae > Triatoma > Triatoma infestans. The sequence continues at coordinate 23,693 of JAAEAF010003665.1, read as the reverse complement.
TATTTTGGGGGAATTAGGTACGTAATTTGAGTGCTCCTTAGATTAGAGAAGTGTTTAAAAATATGGGGAATTTTGTACGAAAATTGAGATAAAAAGACTACTAGTTCTACTAAGCTTCTTTTATTTTTCCTTTCTCTAACTAATTTGTTTGATTGTACAAACAATTAGTTCGACAGTCGATTTTTTTGAAAATTACATTATTGCTGTTTGATCAGCTTTGCACTAGATGTAAGACATTACTGAGAAACTTCACAAACTATCTCTAAAGAAATTACTTTTGCTCTAATAAGAAGGTTTAAAAATATATAACAAATTCATAAAAGTTCCAGTTAAATTACTAGTTTTAATACGTACGCATAGTCCGCTATTCTTACTTTTATTTCTTACATGTCAATCTGTAAGATAGGCACTTTCGATTTTTACATTTTTAACCGTAAACGTACATCTCTACTTTGTAAGTGTAATGGCATATTACAAGTCAAATTAGTTCCCTGCTGTCCGCAAGGAACGTCAAGGTCGTATAAAAGGAAACGAAGCCAACCAAAGGTTAGGGATGAAGCACCGTCCTACTTCCCCTACCGTTGGGGTCTAAATTGAAGGAAAGAGTTCACTATAGTTCACTATAGTTCATCATCTCGCCAGTCACTTCGTGTAATTTTCATACCACTCTACCTTTACAATTCTCTATTGTAAAGCCCAGGCAGACTGTGTCTCATAAGAAAGAAAAAACACCAATAGTCCTATTACAACAGATAACTAGCCTGCATCAAAATCCAAACGAAATGCTCGAGGCTATAGTTCATCATCTCGTCAGTCACTTCGTGTCATTTTCATACCACTCTACCTTAACCATTGTAAAGTCCAGGCAGACTGGGTCTCATTATTATTATACATAGTTAACCAGTGTAACCCAGTCTTCTTATTTCATCAACCAAACCCAATTTCTCTTCACCCAACTCATCCATTATAAGTATAAGCATTGACGGAATTATGTGTGTAAATTGAGTACGTTTAGATTAGAAAAGTGATTAAAAATATAGGGAATTTATTACGTGATTTGAGATACAACAGTTACTAAATCTCTGGTTAAACACTAGTTTTTTTCGTTTCTTTATTTTGTTTAATTGTATAAACAATTAGTTCGACAAAAGATATTAGTAACTACTTCGTCGTACATTGCGTTAGATAACATATCCAACGTCTTTAAGCTGTACCAAAAAAAAAACTTACAGATGTATTTGACTCATAAATCAATATACTGGATTCTATAAATATAATTGATCGATAAAAAAAAAGTAGATTTATCCTAAACAAGGAAAGAGGAGATTTAAGTTTTAATTGTTTACCAATACCTTATAGAGGTAACTGACTCATAAATCAATATACTGCATTGGATATATTGTCAATATACTTGATCGAAAAAAATAGATTTATCTTAAACAAGGAAAGTGGAGATTTAAGTTTTAATTGTTTACCAATACCTTATAGAGGTAACTGAGTCATAAATCAATATACTGCATTGGATATATTGTCAATATACTTGATCGAAAAAAATAGATTTATCTTAAACAAATAAGGTTATATAAGAAGGAGGCATAGATTAAGTTTTAGTGTGTTGTTCACAGAAAAAACTTACATAAGTGTCTGTCTCATACATCACTATATCCAATCACTAGATTGGATATATGTGTTAGAAATATACTTGATCGATAAAAATAGCTTTATCATAGACAAGGAGGGGGGCGTGGAGGGTTTCTCTCTTTAAGACTTAGTGTCAAAAAAAAAAAAATTAATCAGGAAGTATATTGCAAACATTGTGCACACACAGAGGTTAATGCATTTTTGTACGAATGGAAAAATACAGATGCAAAGGTTAATGAACCCTGGCCTGGGACACGTGGGGCAGAGGCTCTCTTTAAGTCCATGTGTATATATATATATAAATATATATGTATATATAGGGAAAGAAGTGAAAGAGATGAGTGAAAAGTATGTGAGTGAGGTATAAGAATCTAAAGAAAGTTAGCACAATAGCTAAATGGTGGAAGTGATGGACTTGGATGGCGAATATTGTTAGATCACTTTTGCTAACCTCAGCAAAAAAAAAATTAATTTTTAATACCTCTCCTTCTACGGTGTGGGAGGGGGTGGGGAGGGAAGTGAGAACAGGTTAAGTGGTGGGTGAGGGTAAGTGGGTAAGGAGGGGTTGGGCGAGGGGGATGGCGGCTATATTGTGCAGAAAACTGTTTTAGAACCAGTCTTTATTATCTACTCGTACTTTATTATGTTCCAGCCAAAGGTCCTGAACCGAGTTTCCTCACAGCCCAAACAATCCGCATACCAAGTTAAAACAAAAAAAATCGTTGGTGGCATATCCGAAAAAATGCCCCCCCCCAAACTCGGAAACCTATTCTACCAAATCACTGGAAAGCAAGCTGGTGACGCTAAGCTGGTACCCCATTAAGCATTCGCGTTTCTAGGGTAACCAGTTAAAATAGTTTAAAATAGAGGGCTCCCAAAAAATTGTAATTTTGTGGGGTTTAGAGAAGTAGTAATCAATAATTTTAGTAAGGTTGTGCTGGTAGGGGGGTAAAGAACGGATAGAGAAGAAAATTTTAGATTACTGGGAAAACAAACGAACAAAAGAAAACAGAACAACACAACACATCAGAAGTAGTGATGGAAGAGCACAATGGAGGGCTACCTCATGATACAGGACTACCGGCTGACATAAAAGATAAGTACTCGGAAGATAATAATAAGGATAGTAACATTAGTAATGAGGTTAATATTAATAATAATAATAATAATAATAATAATGATGATGATAAATCCGGGAAAGGCCACAAGCGATCGTTGACTCGTGAGAATACGGGTCTGAATATGCGCGCGGCGAAAGTGGTGAAAAGCAAGGATAGGATAGCGAATATTCAGGATACTATTAATAACAGGGATAATAAAATTAGCAATGAAGTATCTATGGAAACAGGTGGTGGGAACTCGACTGGTTTCTATAAGCCCACGGACAAAGGTCCCTTCATTCTAAGGTCAGGACGGTAATGTGGGCAATATCCATCGGGTCACATTCGGTAAATGGATATAATAATAATAATGTTTTATTATATAATTGATACAATATCCATTATTTTTTTTTGAATTTAGACAAACATTACAAGACATTGGACCATGGTCCGTCTCCGAGTTTGATGATCAATACGTATCATTAATAAAAATGATAATATAATATATATTTATTATAATAGAAACAAGCGAGAAAATACATGTAAATTATAAATAATCCTTATAAAAAAAAAATTAGTTAAACAGAGATTAAGGCGAGAGTCAAATAATAATAAAAAAAAAATCAAATCAAATCAAATAATCACAACATAAACACTCACTCCATATTAATTAAAATTAAATTCACTGACTAGAAATTTCCTATAAGATAGAGCAGAGGTAGCGAATAGATATAAACCATTCCAGTTTTCTCCATTAAGAATAGTAAGACACCTGTCCATAGACAAATGCCTAAAACCGAAAAATCGTAAGCGGTAAAGGGATAAAATAGGACATTCACATAAAAAATGAAAAACTCCTTCATAAGTACCCATATTACATAGTGAACAATAGTAATTTTAATCTTGCCTCCATGGTTGATAATTAAGAGTTAACATTTCCGCTTTCAATTTAAAAATGAGGCTTGCTTTGTTTAAGTTAAACTGATTGATGTAACACACATTGTGGTCGTGCTGCTTGTAAATGACATGATAACGAGCGGCTGATACTTTAGCTAAATGTGTAGTTCTTTGACCTGATTTAATTCCATCCCAAATTGATTTCGCTACAGTTTTGGCTGTCTCAGAATCCAAGTTAGAAGGATCAAATTGGATCGAATATTCCTGTGCTCTAGTTGACCAAGCCTGAACCCAACCTACATTAAACTGCACCAATTACTTAGATATTAAATAAGATCGGTAAATGGATATATAAAGAGGATAACAGCTATTCAAATGATATAGTGGATATCAGAGCTGTGGGGAAAAACCGGATGAAAATTATAACAGAAACACCGGAAGCTGCTAACTATTTAATTAACCACACGGGTTTGGAAAAGCGAAACTTGAGGGCTTATATCCCAGAATATCGTATCTATTCGAAGGGCGTCATTAGAGGGATGGAAGCATCCTTTCCAGAGGAGGAAATTCTGCAGCACCTTCGAAGTGAAATTTCGGTGATAAAAGTAGAAAGAGTATATAAAAGAACCGAAAATAGGCCTCTTGAAACTTGTTTCCTGACTTTCGATAGTCAGAAACTTCCGAGGCATGTCACTTTGTATGGGGCGAGGTTCAGAGTAGAGCCTTATGTACCTCATAGAAGACCATGTATGAATTGTCTCCGATATGGACATTCAAGCACCCAGTGTAGAGGGCAGACAAGGTGCAGTAAATGCACGGGGCTGCACCACGCAGATCAGTGTAATATGGAGAAAATAGAGTGCATTAACTGCCATGGGAATCACCTTGCAACGGATGCGAAATACCCAAAATACATAGAGGAATATAAAAAGCTAAGGAAAAAGCAATGTATGACTCAACTTTTGTTGGAGACTCCTTTTCAGAAATCGCCAAAAGTAACAGGTTTGAGGGGCTCACTGAGGAAGAGTTTCCTGCGTTACCAGGTCCCTCACCGGTTCAGGTCTCGAAATTTAGACGCCCAAAACGGGGGAAAAAATCATTTAACCTAAAGCCTAGTCCTACGGATAAATCGGCTGGTACCAGCATAGAGGAGGAAAGAAAAGGAACTGTAATCAGTGTGAAAGAGATTCGGCAGACCCTTGGCTCCGTGAAGCATCCAGTTATGGAAGCGTTCATTGAAGTAATTGATTCAATGAGTAGAAAAGATTGGGATGGAATGACTAAATCATTGGAAGCATTAACATCTCAATTTTCGGAAGGAAAAATTTCAGTTAAGTCTAAATCAATTGCATCAAAAGCAGAGGGAGTAATTCGGAGTGGAAAGGCCCACAAAGAGCTTACGGAGGGGGGGCTAGTAGAGCCTATAAAGGAACAGACCAAAGAAGGGGTTATAAACCGATTGAAAACTGATAAGCAAAAGGATACCCTTAAGCATCTTTCAGATGCAGGAGGTTTTAGTAAGGTATCAACTCGGTCAAATTCCCGTAAATGATGAAAATTTTGCAAATAAATATAAGATCGTACATAAGTAATCGAGACAGTTTGGAAATATTAGTGCGTGAAAGAGGAATTGATGTGGTCATCGTATGTGAGACATGGTTTAAACCAGGCATTGAATGTAAACTACAAAGATATAACATGGTGAGAGCAGATCGGGATGACGGGTATGGAGGATGCGCCATACTCGTACACAAGAGATTGCCTTTCGACCCGATAAGACTTTCCAATCCAAGCAGGGATCGTATACAGATATGTGGAGTAAAAATATTGATCAATTCAGTCATGACTACTCTTCTCGGAGTATACTGTAGACCAGGACATGGAACCACGGTGCAGGAATGGATACATCTTTTAGATTCTGTTTGGGGGTGACTTCAATGCACATCATGCTGCATGGGGTTGCAGAAGGGAATACGCAGATGGGCGGACCTTGCTGGAGATCATGGATGTGGCCAATCTTTCTGTGCTCAATGATGGATCCCCGACCATGATTCCCAGACCGGGTTCTCAGGCACAAGCAGTGGATTTAACGTTATGCTCACCAGGCTTGATGTCGGAACTAAGTTGGGCGATAATAGATGAACCTCTGGGTTCCGATCATTTGGGAATCATAATGGAGACGAGCTTCGCGTTGGGAGCAACCGCAGGGAGCCGGATTAGGCATCCGAGAGCCGGTGGTTGGAATCTCAAAAAGGCTATTGGGAAGATTATAGGTCCCTGATTAAAGCAGAAATTAGAGATTCCACATCGTATTCTTATAACGAATTTATGACAATAATAAATTATGCAGCAGAAAAGTCTATACCTAGGTATCCACAATGGCTTTTTATAAAGCCTAATCGTAGTGCAAAACCTTGGTGGGATGAAGAATGTAATCGAGTGAAACAGAATTCGCAAATGGCCTGGCAAAATTATAAAAACTCTCCAACTTTGGACAAGTTTGTTGACCTGAAGCGGAAATTAGCTGAATGCCGCCGTACTTATAGACTAAAGAAAAGGAATAAGTGGTACGAAATGTGTAACAGTCTGGATCGGAACTCGTCCTTAAACACAATTTGGAGCCAAATACGAACTCTGAATAAAGGTTACACACCACAGGTTAGGTCTAGCACTGCGGTCTGGGTAGAGGACTTTCATAAAACATTAACTCCAGACTATGCGAGTGAATTTATTGATTTGTCGGATATTCGCATTAAGGACGATTTGGTAAATCGACCATTTCAGTTATGGGAAGTAACGAATGCGATAAAGAAGGGAACGAATGCATCACCTGGGTGGGATAAGATTCATTATCCAATGCTACGAAATCTGCCGCACTCAGCTCTAAGAGTTTTATTAAAAATCTTTAATGAAATATGGGACAGTGGTCCAATAATGGAGGGTTGGAGAACGTTCGTAATAATCCCGATCCTTAAATCGGGAAAAGACCCCAACTCATTCTTATCGTACCGGCCAGTTGCTTTATCTTCATGTGTGTGCAAAACATATGAAAGAATGATAAAGCTAAGGTTAAATTGGTGGCTGTAAGAATACCAAAAACTTTCCCCACATCAGCTGGGTTTTAGGAAACAGCGCAGCACGCTGGATTATCTGTCAGCATTTGTCAATGAAGTGTATACAAACTTGACGGAAAACAAACATACATTGGCTGCCCATGTGGATATACATAAAGCTTATGATAACGTAAATATCGCTCTATTAAAAAATAAAATGATGCAAATTGGAGTTCCGGGCAGGGTTATTATAAATGTAATTGGAATGTTGCAAAGGAGGTAGTGATTAGCTACGGTGATAAGGTTACGGGGCCTAGAACCACCGGACTTGGCCTGCCTCAAGGAGCTGTGCTAAGTCCTATCCTGTTTAACATATATACATCAGACTTAGGAGATAAAAATTTGGATGTTAGGAGATAAACTTGGATCGGAAATTAGAACTCTCTAGTTTGCAGATGATATTACAATCTACACGGGAGAGCGGTCTGAAGACAAAGCTGTGATAAAAATGAAACGGGCAATGGTGAGACTCGATGAATGATGTGGAGAGCTGGGGTTTCGAGTGTCTGCAAATAAAAGTGCTGTTACAATGTTCAGTAGGAAACGTCGTAGTAGCATTCCAGAAATTATTCAATTTGGCCCTTTTGAAATCTCTCATTTAAAGGTCTGTAAAGTGTTAGGACTTTATATCGACTATAAATTGAAATGGAAGCGCCACATTGAGGAACTCGCAAAAAGCTGCGAGGAAAGTTTAAATATTTTACGATATATAGCGCATGTGACTTATGGGGCGGATCCGAAAATCGCACTCCTCCTTTACCGGAACTTAATTTTGTCCAAGTTAGATTATGCGTACCGTATTTAGGGAGATGTTTGTCAATCAGGTTTGGCCAAGCTAGATAAAATTCAGTATAAAGCGGTACGTATGTGCTTGTGCGCCATGAGATCCACACCCACTAGTATTCTATTGGTGGAGGCTAAAGAGATTCCACTACCACTAAGAAGAGATTTACTAATGGGTAGATTCTGGTGTAGAAGGCTGATATCATGCAATCAGCTGCCTCAAACGGGAGTTTCTAGGCTGGCAGACTTGGTCTCCTCACACAGGTTTTGGTATAAAAGGAAACAGCCGATAAGTGTCAGGATGGTTGGAGTTGTTACTGACATGTATTCCAGATTCGCGGCTTTGCATAGGATCCCGAGGCGACGGTTAACCTACAGTGTGGTCTGTTCAGAGTCATATTATGTTCATTTGAACATATATGACAAACTTAAAAACGAAGGGGGTGAGTGCATGATTTGGGGGATCACCGCGGTGTTTAAGGAGAGCCTAGCCAATCCGTATTTTCTGTTTACGGATGGATCCAGATCGATCCATGGAGTGGGTTGTGCTATATGTGACCCCCAGACTGGCAGCTCCAAGAAGTACAGGCTTTCAAATATCGCCTCGGCATATACTGCGGAATTGATAGCAATTTGGAAAGCAATAGGGCTGGCAGCTAAGATAAGCCTGAAGAGGGACAACACTGTGGTAGTTTTCAGTGACTCAAGAAGTACACTACAGAAGATAAAATGTCCAGGTGATGTAATAGACCCGATACTCGTAGAAGTAGCGAATAGGTTGGAGAATGCTGTAGGAAGGATACATATAGTGTGGATCAAAGGGCATACCGGGATCCCAGGTAATGAATATGTCGATATCCTGGCAAAAGATGCTATTAAGTCGGGTGAAGACATTCTGATAGCTAGTCTGAGAGATATTAACAATGCTCTGAAAAGTAAGTATTTAGAAGTATGGCAGGATCAATATGGAAAAGAATATAGAGGCAAATATTATTCAGACATGCAGCCTCGAATCCCTTGTAGACCTTGGTTTGAAGAGTTGGAGGGGGAAAGGCAATTCTATACCACGATAATGCGATTGAGGTTTAACCATAATCTCACCAAGCCGCACCTTTATAAAATACGCATCGTAAATAGTCCTAAATGCGATTGCGGTCCGGAGAGGATGGCGACATCAATCATTTATTCTTTAGTTGTAAAATGTATAGTAAAAAAAGAGAAACGTTTGTAACCGAACTGTCCAAATATGTACGATTTCCTTGTAGCGCAAAAAGCATATTGGCACTAATGGAAAAGGAAGCGCTTGTTTGCATATACAAGTTCATCAAAGGGAATAAAATGAAAATATAAGTCGGATTAGGAATTATCTCTCAGTACATTGTAGTTCTGTGCTCAATCACTTATACTAGACACCACAACAACATAATATTGGAAGGCATTAACCACAAAATTGTTTCAGAGATGACATGTCTAAAGAATAAGGATAACAGCCGCATCGCTCAAAATACCCTTATCTCTGCAAGGACTGAGAATGAAGAAGGGAAAGAGACTAGTGGAGGACTACAAGAGACATGTCAATTTGAAAAGATAGGGCTGGTTTTTTTCCACCAACATATTGGCAGTTGCAGGCAATTAGAAGCCAAGGGTAGATAAAAATGTCAATATGTTGGTTTTTTCCAGCCCTCAAAATCAAAATAACTGGTTAATGTCAACAGACAAAACCAAAAATAAATAAATAAATAAATAAGCTGGTACCCATTTATAGTGCTGAAAGTTGGTCGGTGTTGGATAGATACGTCAGTAAGATAACATCTGCGGAAATGCGTTTTGAGGCATATTGTGGGTAAAACTAGGAGAAACTATATCAGAAATGCAAGAATTAGAGAAGACGTGAGATACAATCAGCGCAGTAAATTTTTGATACCTGGTAGATGGGCTGGTATGACCATATTATAAGAATGGTAGCAGCATACAAGGCCAAACAGCTGCTGGATGCCAGACCCGCAAGAGAGCAAGAGAGCGAAAGGTAGGTCTCCTAATCATTTAGAGGAATACATTGAATGATTGGGATAGGCATAGAATCCCTTGAGGATAGAACCCCTTGTGGGGATGAAAAGGATGACATAGGACAAGAAGAAGGGGCTGGAAGAGCTGGGGCTCTTCTACACGACTCACCGCACAAAGAAGATAAGGAAGCAAGAAGAAGAAGCTCATAGATCTATTCCGTAAACTTCTGGTTAACCGAGTTTCTTCAAATTTGGAATTCTAAAAATAAATTTTAAGGTAGATCTTAAAATTAATGTAATTGGTAGAACTAAAAATTGTACTTCTCACAATTTAGAGGAAATCTTAAGGCGGCATCTTTCCTAGAACCTCCTCCAACCACCAAAAAATCAATTTTTCCAGAAAGGCATTTCCTTCCATTTTTTGTTTCTTTTGATTAGTGAAAAAAATTTGTTTTCTTAGTAGTGGATGTCACACAGGCATTTCCAAGAAAACTTAATTCCGGAAACATGTGCGTAATATTTCTTTTTACAGCAGTATATGAGAAAGTAAAAACAAACAAAAACTGTCAACTCTTCTCGGGAATAAATTGATGTGACTTTGATTGAGGTCAGAAGCTTTCTATTTTATTAAAAAAAAAATAAAGAATAAAATATACTTTGTAATATCTTGTAACTTTTTTATTTTTTGGCTGCATTTCGTATTGTAGTTTTATTGGGTTGGGAATATTGAACCAAATTTACAGCCAGGTTTTTCTTTTTTATTCAATTTGCGATTTTACATTCGTCAAATGTCGTTATTTGCTTTACGTTTCGACAATATCTTTTGTCATTTTCAAAAGCTTTTGTATATAACAATGTCTGTAAATAATTTTAAAAAACAATTATATAAGTTATTTTAGTATACATTCTTAAAATGTACAATGTTACAATATTTTTTATTATTTTTCCACAAATGAAGCTTACCTTACTAGTATAATTTGTTGATTAATTTGGAAAATAACTGCATATAATTTTGTTAATTTTTTGTTCAGGAGATTTTGTAGAAATGATTTTACTTTGAGATTATTCTACAAAATCATTTCTACAAAATCTCCTGAACAAAAAATTAACAAAATTATATGCAGTTATTTTCCAAATTAATCAACAAAATATACTAGTAAGGTAAGCTTCATTTGTGGAAAAATAATAAAAAATATTGTAACATTGTACATTTTAAAGTATGTATACCAAAATAACTTATATATTTTATAATTGTTTTTTAAAATTATTTACAGACATTGTTATATACAAAAGCTTTTGAAAATGACAAAAGATATTGTCGAAACGTAAAGCAAATAACGACATTTGACGAATGTAAAATCGCAAATTGAATAAAAAAGAAAAACCTGGCTGTAAATTTGGTTCAATATTCCCAACCCAATAAAACTACAATACAAAATGCAGCCAAAAAATAAAAAAGTAACAAGATTATTTAATTTTAAAGTTATTCTGATTATATAATTGTCAAGTAAATCCCCTCCAACAACAGAGTTTAAAAATTAGACCCCAACGTGTTGTTTCCATTTTAAGGAAAATTTGCCCCTTTGACAATCCACGTGTTCCTTTCCCACCCAGCCACCTCCCTTTGACCGAGTTTAACAATTTAGTTTTAAAATACAATTAAAAAGACAGTCAGTATATAAACTGAATTTGCTCTGTGCAAGTCTATGTTGTCACACTGTCTAACAAACGCATCCTGAAGATGGGCGAACGCCACATCGAACCGGTCGATGACCACAAAATGAAAGCAGGCTCCCACGGAAAATGTCTCTGATGCTGTCCAGCTCTGCGGAACCAACCACCACCACAAAAAGTTATAAATGATTTAAGCAACAGTTCTCAGAAGATGATCAGTTTATAAGTTATCTCAACGTAGATAATGAGCTCACACTTATTGGCTTTTTTTAAAAAAAGGTACGAGTGATCAGACAAAGCTTTTCTGACTAAATTTGGTTTTATTTTTCATATAATCTGTTTTATTTATTCTTTTGTCAGCAAAGCTTTTATACTTCAGTTTTGTCTTCTTTCTTTTCTTAAAAAAAAAAATGAAAAAATATATCTAATTTACATAAAATATTAGATTTGCCTATTTTTTTTTAATATTTTTTTTAACTTTATGTTTAGCCCTTTCCAGGAACTTCGCGGACGGTCATGTGACCATACAGTATTTAACTGTCTGCTTTTATTTATCTAAAAATCTGTATCATGTATAAATAAAGGCAATTACTATTATCATTATTATTTCGTTTTTTTATAAAGGGAAAAAAAATCGTTCACCTCTTTTTCACATTTTTTCAAGAAAATTGATAGAGAAGGGATTAGCTCAGTGGTACCACGCTGGACTAGCAATACTGAGGTCCCCGGGTTCGAGGCCATCAGTGCTGCCCTTAGAAATCAATTCCTAGGGAGCTACTACAGCTTACTACTAGGTGATGAACAATTTTATCTGTAACGAGTGAACTCTGTCCGTAGGCCGGCTTTCCACTGAGAAAGCTCTGGCAAATATAATTATAAGGATAATATTAATTTTGATAATATTCTTAGAATGCATAAATTTCGTCAATTTGAGCTAAGATATATTTTTTTCAGTAAGAAAAAAGTTTTACAAGTACATTACAATTGATAAGTTATTTTCTATATAGCTGATAGAAAAGAAAATTCGACGATCGTATCAAAATGTGGAAAAACTTGTGTTCACACTAAAAATACACAGTTTTGAGATTAAGTATCTTCCTATTATAACAACTCCCCTGGTGGGGTGCTATTATATGTAATAGATTTTCTTGTAGTTAGGATTTATTAGTAAGGATAATAAGATCCGTTCCTACAGAATAAATATCACGGGTTTGTGGTGAACTAGGATTCGTGATCTGCAAATAAAATACACCCAGTAAATGTCAAAGCACACTTAGTAAAATGTTACATATATTCTGAAAAGCATATATACAGGAAATGGTTGCTATGACCAATCTGTTCGCTCAGGGAGTGACACAGATTGTCAATCGTCGCTCGTCGAGTAGAGTGGCCTGGCCCTCTTGCCTAGCGCACACTACTTATCTAGTCTTGACAACGACTAATAATACGTTGGGTAACGAATGGCCTGGCTCTCCTGCCTAGCGCAAATGTTATATCGGTGATCGTTGTATGAACAAACGGCCTGGCTCTCCTGCCTAGCGCAGATGTCCTGAAACGGTGATCGCTGGATGAGCAAACGGCCTGGATCTCTTGCCTAGCGCAGATGCTCTGAGAAGTCAGTTGAGGGCCTGCCTAGCTAGCGCCAAAACTATTTGAAAAGGTTGTAATCGCTGAGTACTTCTCGACTATTCTGGCCCTGGGTAGCCCTTTATATACGATTTTGAGGTGGTAGGGATGGTGTCCAGTAGGCGGGTCTAGTCGGTGAAAGTTCTCCCCTCTGTAGTGTGGAGTAGGAGAGTCCTAGTGTAGTGGGGGTGTGCCTCTCTAGTGAAGGTCCACTTGGTGCAAACCTGGTGGCCGGGCGGAGAACTGTTGTTACACTATGAATTAAGCAAAAGATTCACAGAATAAAAATCTCAAGGAAGTTTAATGTTATTGGGCAATTATTTCATGATTTATTTCCATTTTTTTTAATTCAAAATAATTTCGCATTATATTATTGTAAAAACCAATTAATATAATATTGGTTTATTCTTGGCTGCAAAAATATTGTTGAGACGAACACATATTTTTAGAGCACAAATTAGGTTTCCAAATTTCCGGAGCAGTAATGGAATTCAACGGGAGTTGATTACTAAAGGGCTATATCAGTGATATTGTACGTACTACTGTGGAGAGCTTGTTAACTGGATTGGAGCGCTACTATATTGGAACTACCCACCACTTACTACTATTGTACGATTAGATTAAGCTCTTGGATGAATTATGTACAATTCCAATGGAGGTCCAGCTTATTGGGGATTATGCAGTTCGGGCGTTGTGTTTGTTTAATATCTAGTAGAGTGTGCATTCCTCAGTTGAGAAATTGTGTACGTTCCCTCTGAATATATATTACAGGTTGATTTCGCTTTTCTCGGTTAGTCTGCCTGCAGTATTTCTTAGAATTAAATTTCAACATCCAACCGATGAATATGTCTGTACAGTTTGAAAAAAAAAAACAGTAGCCTGACTCAAAATTCCTATCGAGTACATAAAACAATTTTCAAATTCGATTAAATATTTCAAAAAAAATAAAAAAAAATTTCTTAATTATATAGTACCAAGAGTTATTTGAAAGAAAAAAAATCGGAAAATTTGGAAAATCCTATTCAGTAATCCGTGAAAACATAATCCCACATCTTACCCAAAAGCCCTCTTCTTAAATGAAATTTCTCCCAGTGAAACGTTTCAAATAAAAGTCTGTAGCTCTTTGTATGTGAAGTTGACAGTTTGAGACGTTAAAGAAAATAATTTGAGCCATTTTAGAGAAATTCGCAAAACAGTGGAAAAAAAACCCTTCAGTGAAGTGTTACATTCGGTTAAACGAAATTTCAAGATTAAATTGTATGCGATTTTCTTTTAATTTTCCAGTTATACTGACCACACCCTCATATAGTCCTAATTTGTAAAAACTAATTTTTCTCCACTCTATTGCTCCGAATTCCGATCCTGTTTTCTCATCCCGTGCCCTACAATCTCATATCATCTCTCTACAAGACTGGCTTATCAGGTGGAGAATAAAGGTCAATCCCACTAAAAGCAAAAGCATATCCTTCATCCCCCGTCGCGCTACTCTCCTGCAAGGGGCCATAATACCGACAGTCGACAAAGTCCGATATTTAGGACTTTATTTAGACAAAAGACTCACTTGGAATCCGCATAAACGATTAAAAAGACTTGAACTAAACAGACGTTACAAACTTCTCTCGAGATTACTTGACCGACGCTCTAAACTTTCCCTTGAAAACAAAAGACTTATCTGCAACATTATTATAAAGCCCATCTGGACATACGGGTGCGAAGTCTAGGGTTCAACCAAGCATTCCAACTTCTATCGCATTCAATCTCTTCAATCCAAAACCTATAGAAGAATTACCAATGCCCCATTTTATGTTTCCAACCTAACCCTTGACACTGACCACAAAATCCGTTTTGTCCGTCAGTTAATAAAAAAAAGCACGCTACAAAAAATTCCATGACTTCATATCCAACAATTTTAACCCTTTAGTCCAAAAACTCTCTTTCCTTAATGTCCCACCCAACCATGCCAGGAGGCTGAAACGCTACTGGCCCCGCGACCACCTAACTTCATGTTAGCATTTTCCAGTAATAAATAGGGAGTACCTCCCCACTGGGAGACATCTCCCAACAAGTCTTTCACGCCCTTTTATGTCACTACTGAAATGTAATTGGTGTGATGTGTAGTTGTAGTAGCTTGTGGCGTGAGCGGTTTTGTAAAGGACTTGTGAGTATAAGTATTAGAAATAATCAAAAGATCAGACTGTTTTAAAATAAATATATTCTCTAAGTAAATACTATACAATATCACAATAATATGCTTATAAGTATATTGAAGCCTAGATAGATTGATTTAACTTAAACTGGTACTGATGTCTACTCGTAGAATATCTAGTTCAGACTATTCTTGTTTGAAAGCAGAATGCAGACTGTTCATAGTTCAAATCCGCCCCTGTGAGAAGGGGTAGACAATTCTAACCAAGTTCATTAGAACTCTCTGTTAGTAACGGTAATCTTCTACCTGTGTGTACCCTTTTTGCCAGCGAATGTCTAGTTCTTCATAATTTTTATATATTTCTAGATTTCTGGCATCCATCATCACACTACCATCATATTCACCTGTTATACTATGTGCATAGTTCTGCATTTCTTAATAAAATAAAATAAAATAAAAACTTTTTCTGACTTAGCGGGCCTCAAAACATATGTTTCCAGAAAAGACTCAATTTCGAAAATTTGACACAATTACAATTTTAAGGAAATCATTATAATCGTTTTCAAAAAAAAAACTCCAAAGAATTCAAAAGTCACTTCCGGTCAACAGATTTTCTTCAAATTTGGAATTATGGCGTGCTTATAATGTATATTAGTATACATTATATTAATAATGTGTATAGATGACAGAAGCCGTTTTTGAGAAAATCAAGGAAAAAAAAAAAAATACAGTTAAGTCGCATCTTCGGGTCGATGGATTTTACCCGTAACCTTCTTCCCAGATGCGGTTTAGATAGTATCTAAACAGAATATTGTTTGTTCGTTTCGGTTATACCTGAGACGGTCCGTTTTTGAGATATTTTGTACATAAATCCAACTCAATTTGGAAAATTTGACAAGATCGCAAATTCCTTCCTCTTTAATAAGTGAAAGTAAAAAAAAAAAAAAAAAAATCTGGTATGAAACACTTACACAACTTTCTCGTACTCCAGTTCTCAAAATTATAATTGACAAATTTTATAGTTACTGTACTAAATTTAATGAAATTCGTCGAAAACTAAAAAAAAAAAACTGTTCGGTAAAAGCGCACTTGCGGTTCTCCGGAATTTTGGCCATCTATTTATTTCTAATTAATTTTGTTTGGATGGTAGAATTGTATAATCAACTATGATAGCACTTTAGAGAAAAACATAACCCCATTCCCACCCCTAAATGTGCCCTTAAATGAATTTTCCCAGAGAAATGTTCTAAATAAAAGTTATACATCTTTGTATGTTTAGTTTATATAAGAAGTTTCAAGAAAATCGTAGAAGCCATTTTTTGAGAAAATCGCGAAAATGTGAAAAAAATTATTTAGTAAAGTGGTATAGTAAACGCACTTCCGGTCATCCAATTTTTTATCAAACTCGGAATTTCAACAACATATTTAATTCTAATTAACATTATTTAGATGATAGAATTGTCTAATAAACTGAAATACCACTTTAGAAGAACTCGTAACCCCTTTTTCCGGAGAAATGTTTCGCTCTTTATATGTGTAGTTGATGTAGCAAGTTTCAAGAAAATCGTTGGAGCCATTCTTGAGAAAATCGCAAAAAAGTAAAAAAAAAAAACTACTAGTAAAGTGGTAGTTCCGGTTGAGGAATTTTGGCAGATAACATACTGTCAGATCCCATGGTGATAACCTAAACGGAATCTCAAGTTTCAACTTTCTACGGTTTTTTGTTTTTAAGCTATACTGTTCACATACATACATATACACACACACACACACAATTTTCGGAAAACAACATTTTTTGGACTCAGCGGACCTCAAAACGGATACTTGCGGTGAAAACTCGATATCGAAAATTTGACATGATTATAATACTTCCTCTTACTAAGGGAGTAGGAAAGAGTAAAAGATTTAATTATGCATATTTCACAACTAAAAAGAATTTTCTTCAACGTCTACTTCATCAAATAGTTTATATTAAAAAAATCTGAATTTTATATTGAATGATTAAGAAATAAGTTACCAGTACGTTTGAAATATTATAACTATGCTAAATGGGACAGTTGAATTTGAATATTTTTACAGTCAGTTTCACAACTCATAGAGTATATAAATTTTTTATGCATGAAATACATTTTGTAAAGTTAGTTTTAGTTAGAAAGAGTTTAATCAAAATAAAAATGGAACACCTTGAACTTTAGTAAACTAATTTTCACTTTGGTACGAGCTTCAATATGTACATTTCTGATAGTAACACTTTGGGAAGTGGGTCGTAAACATTGCAGAAAACTAGGCAGAGCAGCTAGCCTTAAAATAGAAGTAACCCCCGTCGTTCACCTTTTAAACTTACAGGTCCGTATACAACAAAATTCACCTGGCCAACCTCTCATGAGGATTTCTGGAATCTTCTCTGAAAAAAAGATTTTACTACTTCAGCGAAACGAGTGGGAAAGGGAGTGAGAATTGTTGGAACTGTGTGTGAGTGAAGGAATGGAAGTGAAGTGTAGTTTGGTGGAACACTTTATGTTTACCAGTAGAGGAAGTAAGAAGGAATGTTTGGCCAGCAATACCAGTTGTGTCTGCCCTCAAAAAGTTTTTGCTACATCAAGGGGAACGACCAACACTCTTACTACTAAAGGTAAAACTTAAAGAAGAGAAACATCTTTACAGCATCTCTAACGTTGTTTCTCATCCCTTACTTCCCTTTCAGAACCGGTTGTATCCTTAACAACCATGAAACAGTGTCTGTTCACCTCACTTACTTTACACTCGTTTTTCTTATTTAAAAACCCACAACAAAACTGGTACAATAAATTAAGAAGCTTTTAAGTAAGGTAACAATTTTTCGCTGTTCTTCTTTTTATTACGTACATACAAACTGATGTTGATTATATTCAAAACTTTTTTTACTTTTTTCTACAAAAGTTTGATAAATATTCCAAGTTTCATAAAAGATTTGTCAATTGCAATGGATTCTATTATTTATTATTTTTTAAATAGTTTTATTATCGAGATTGAATATCATCGTCAGCCACATAGCATATTTTTTTAAAAATTGGAACCATCAGAGTGTTCCCTTAGGGCGGTAGGAGTGGAGCAACTTTTCTGGGAACTTAGTGTCCCTGCGGATTAGTCGGCCAAACAGTAGAACAATACTTAAACTAACATCTCCAACATAGAAGGAGTATAGAAGTATTTATATAGATAGACAACTATAAAAAATTCAATGTGCAACCATAACAGTTAATAATGAATCTCTTCTAGGGGGCAGTAAATTTTGTCTTAATAAGCCACACATTCTGACATCTATGCAACATTTTTTTTCCACTTTATTTTTGCTACAATCATCTAGATAGCGCTATAAGTAACAATAATCAATAAACAAAAAATATATATATATATATATAAAATGAGTGGGGAGGTTACCCAATGATCAGACTCCAAAACAACAGAAAAGCATTAATCATTCTTGCCACTAGAAAGGACATCATGAGGCAATTGTATTTTAGGACGTTAAGAAGGATTATCAAAAAAATTTCGGAAAGACAAGTGTCATACTAAAGGATTTATGTATGACTATAGGTTCATCTAATATCCTGTAACGATTTGAGCAACTATGGCCATCAACATAAGATAAATGTCAGTATGTATATGTATATATTGTTGGAGACGTAAAAAGGAGCGTTACACGGTTATGGGGGATTTTGGAATTTCGGGACTGGATTCTTTAAAGATTTGAGCGTTTGAATGAACCTTATAGTGCTATCATATAGGCACAGATAGGCTTTAAAACAGATATATGTCTTTTGTTGTCTAGAGAAAGTTTTGATCTGTTGTACAGTAGTCTTTTAAACTGTCGAAAGCGTCTGTTTAATTCTATCCTACTAAGTCTTGTATAAAAATTCCGAGTAAGTCTTCGGTCTAAATGAAGTCCCCAAGAGCGGGCAGCTTTGACCACTAGTAAGGAATTTAAGTTATGACAGTCTGAGGAAAGAGCAATGCGACAAAGAATGGAGATAATGTTTTGGGACATGTTTTCATTAAATTTAATGACCCATTTTTTTGAACCAATTTTCCAGGGCGGAGAGATGGGTTGCAGCTTTTTAGGGGTTATTATAAAGAATGGTGGGCATGGCAGCACTAACGTCTATATAGCTGAGAAGGATAGTATGAGGATATGTTGGGATTTCTGCAGAGTATACTGATGAGTAAAGGATGATGATGTCCTGAATGATGCCTTGCGGCTTCCTTCGGGAGCTGGAATGAAGAGAAAAATGAACTAATTTGCAAATACTCGGTGATATCTATCAGATATGTAGGATTTTAGCATGAGAAATAGATGGCTGGGAGAATTAAGTTTACAGAGTAGCCCAGGGTGCCATTACTCGATCAAAGGCCTGCTTCATCACATCAAGTAAATCCCCCAAACAGTACTCTTTCTTCTCAAATGCAATGATGCCTAAAATGCGGTGACATTGTATAGTGGAGTGGTGACGTCTAAATTCAAGCTGAAGATCTGGTATAACATTAGATCCCTGAGGATGGTATAGGTTTATGGAGAAGTTTTTTCAAGTATTAAGCCAAAGATTGGCAGTAAGCTAATTTGGACGGTACGATGAAAGAAGATGTTAAGAGTTTTAGACTTTGGGATCGGACGAATTATGGAGAATTCCACAGAACAGGATAGCGCTGGTTCGAATAATTGTCTTTTATGGAAGTAAGAAAGATTTTGCAATATTTTTAGAAAAATTTCAAAGAATGGTTAGGGTTATGACATCAAAATCGGGAGTTTTTTTGGGGGAAGGAATGTTTTATAGCACTGACGGTATAAATGGCTTCGGTGGGAGGTAGAATTGAAAGAGGAGGATCGTGATCTTCTAGGAAAGATTTTTAGAATTGGGTGTTGGATTTGAAATAACAGTATATCATTAGAGTTCATCAAGAGAAAGAGACATTTCCCTCCCCCCCTAGGGAAACGATGCTTTCACGAGTAATAAAATATTCTAGAAACATGTTAAAATTTAGAATTTCCTCTATTTGCCTTCGGCATTGTATTTTAAGCAGTAATAATTTATTCTCAATAACAAGACTGTGACTATGACGACAACTGCAGTCGAGTTTCACTAAGTAATTAATTCAAAGCATTAGCAGCCTTTAGCAAGATGTTTCTTCAGTCCTAAGAAGAATAAAAAACCATATTGATGATGACTATTAAAAATAAAAAAATTATTACTACCTCCTGCTGCAGAGGAAACACATATTACCAATTTTCTTCTGAGAATATATTTGTTTAGGTAGCGTGAATAAGAAAACATGTTTTTTTAGCAAATTGTCTTTCTTTCTTTCTCACTCACTTTGTGTGTGTGTGTGTGTGTGTATTCTTTTGTGTTTATTTTTGTTTTGATGAAATAATGTAACACAAAACGTTATTGATTCACAAAGGTTTATTTATTTATTTTTATTTTTATATTTTATTTCAATTACATTAGATATTCCAGGTATATACGAAGCGTATATAAAATTAGTGAAATAACAATAAAATTTATTTCAACAACAAAGGAATGGATTATTAACATACTTCATATACGCATGTATTAATTAAAACAATGTTCTGAAATATAGTATATGATGTGTACTTTTTTTTTAATTAAATATACAAATTGTAAACAACCAGAAGCAAACAATATAAATGTAATGAAAAAGAACAAATTTAAATTTGTAATGTTGAATACATCATTGCAATAAGTTCTAAACATAATCCTGACCAAACTATAAAGTAATTATTAAACTGACAACTGAAAATTAATTACACAAGCATTTTCTGTTTTTCTTACTTCTGTAAGAGGAAATATTGTATCAGAGATATATTCCCCGTGATAGCCTGCTTCTTTTTTTTTTTGTGTGGCCATTTATCGGTTTCAAGGGTTCGTCCATCGGTTATTTTTTTCAAAACAGTGCAGTATGTAGTGGAAGAAAGAAATGAAAAAAAAAATATAAATAGTTTTGAAAAATATTTTAAATGAAATAATTTTGGCAAAATAATGTATCTTAGAGTCAGGTAATAAAATGTAAGGTGGTCATTGTTGCTAAAGCGACAAAAGCACAGGAATCCGTTAGGAAAATAACAATGCCACTTGGCCAACTATTTTGTAAGAGAAAATCCCCCGTTAGAGAGGGCATTCCTTTAGGGCAGTCTGTATTCTGCTTTCAAAGCCAGAACACTTGCTTCAGGAATCGCTCTCTTAAACTCATGCCGGTGATAGAGATTTGCCTTTATTCTAAATCATTTATTAAAATATAGTTTGTTGCAGACACCGAAGCAGAACACATCAGGACTGTGCCAGTTATAAGTTAAAACTTAAGAGTTTAGCATTTAACCTAGATAAATAATTGATTTATACATAATCGCTGTGACTATTTGTTAAAAGTTTTAAATTTGCCTTTATATAGATATCCGAAAATATTAGCCTTAGAAATAATTAAAAGGAAAATTTACTGGTATAAAGACCTTCAAATTAATAATAATAACAATGGTGCAATAGTTGATTTAAATTACGAGAACTTAAATAATTGGAATACTGCATTGGGGAGGCTAAGGGAGGAAATATACAAGAATCAAATAGTAGATTGTATAAATAGAGCCAGGAATTCCCAGTTTAGTGTTATATATAAATACCTAAATTATGAGTTAGGGGACCAATTCTATTTTAACGATAGATTTACTACAAAAGATGTCAGTTGGATTTTGAAAATTAGAGGTGAGCTCCTGAACCTAAATTATAAAAGGTATCATTTTTTTCAGAACTACCGCAAACTTGCTCACTCTATAATGCAGAGGAAATAGAAAACATTGTACATTTTATGGCTAGATGCTCCTCATATAATGAAATTAGAAAAAATGTTTTCAATAAAAACAGTTTATCGGAACAAGAATTGTTGTTTTACTTAAATGGAGGGAGTGGAAATTCATAATAGGCTATTGTAAAATGGCTTGGGGCCATAGGTCTAAATTAATTGCAGAGGCAATTTTGTGAATATATAATTCTTATATTGGATTAATTGATATGTTTATTTATATGCATTCTTATAAGCTATATGCTATTTATGCTTTATGCACTAATTGTTTACGTTATTTTTTGTTATATTTGCAGTTTTCATAATTTGTTTGATGCGCAAAACAACAACTCTCCCCCGATGGCATTGGCCAGGGGTTTAAGGTCTTTTTGTTAAGGTTGAACTGTGTAAATTATGAATAATAAAGACATTATTATTATTATTATAATCGCTGTGATATTATAAAAGTATTTAAATTCATTTAGAGAATATATTTATTTTAAAAACAATGGTGATTTCTTGATTATTTTCTAATACTTCACTCTCTTAAACATATATACTTACAAGCCCTTTTACAAAACCGCTCAAGCTACCACCACAAACTACAACAATACATCACACCAGTCACATTTCAGGTAACTTAGAATTGCACAGGGCAAATTTAGTCGATACACTATTATCACTCTTGTCACAATTATCAACTAAATTTGCTCTGTATAAGTCTAGGTTATCACACTGTTTTGACAAAAAAGATTCTGATGATGGGCGAACACCGGAAAACCGATCTATGAAAAAGCCACAACAACCATGGAAATAATTTGATCTGATTAAAAATTTGAAATCAAATTTTTCACCGGGATTATTTTCACGGTTCCTTGAGTCGGAATATTGTTTTTTTTTTTTTAGCAAATAGTCTGGATCTTTAAATCAAAAAGTGAAAAGACAAAGGAATTTTTAACCTTGATATTTTGTTTGGTACATAAAGATAACGATCAGAATCAATAAATATATCGCTGAGGGTTCCAAGCTTGTTTTGTCCACCGCCTCTTTTCAGATGTTGCAAATAAGACAAGTTTCGTTTGATGGATTTTGTCCGAAACCCTCGTGTCACATGCAATCGTAGTTTCTAAACAGAATAACAAGTTTGGGCATCCTGCGCTTTTTCTGTTCACACATACCCACACAATATACACATCATTCGCTAAAAAAAATGTTTTCGTTCTCAGGGGATCTCAAGACATGTATTTCCGGTGGAAAAGTCAATGTCAGGAACTTTTTTTCTATCTTAAGGCGCGTCAATATGTATGGTCATTAGCGCCCGGAGCCTTCTCAGTGCCACTGCCGGCCTCCATTATAGATAACACTGTCCATCACCGGACAGCGACCTGTAGAAGCTCCTAGGAAGAAAATATCTACGATCGCACACAGCTGGACTCTAACCAGATACCTCCGCCCTGCTAAGTCCAGCATGCTATCCCTTCCCTTTCGAGAATTTGTCACGATCACTAAAGTTCCTCTTACCAGGAGTAAGAATAAGTGAAAATACTTAACCATTTGCATTATGTAAGCTATGATAGCCTCCGTAGAAGGTAGCCATCTTAATCTCATGAAATTTACTCGTTCAAATATGTAGTGGAAAAAGAAATGCAAAAATAAATAGTTTTGAAAAATATTTTAAATGAAATAATTTGGGCAAAAATAATGTATTTTAGAGTCAGGTTACTATAATTTAAGGTCATCGTTATAAATAGACAAAAGCACAGTGAATCCGTTAGGAAAATAACAATGCCACTTGGCCAACTGTTTTGTAAGAGAAAATTCCCCATTAGAGAGGGCATTCCTTTAAGACAGTCTGCATTCTGCTTTCAAAGCCAGAACA
>JAAEAF010003664.1:127261-190369 GCA_011037195.1 Triatoma infestans | reverse complement strand
TTCCTTTTGTCCCTCTTTGCTCACCCTAACCCTTTAGTCCGCCAACTACCCTTCCAGATAATCCGCCCAGGCAATTGAAACGTCGCTGGCCTCGAGACTCTATAATGAACAGCTAAGTATAAAGCGCCATATGTTTCTTAGGGAGTCTCATCGCTGGGTGAGTTATCCACACAATTGATTCAGGAGGTTTGTGTTATCTTCCCCCCATATTTACTATTGTATTAATATAAAGGTGTAAATTACTAATAAATGATAACATAAAATTATCTTTAAAGCGTACAGATATTAATAATTAATAATTCCTTAGACATACAAAAACTAGACAAGAGAAACAATAATTATAATACAGTCAAAAAAATAAGCACATAATAATAACTTTAATTCAATAATAATAATATAGTATAATCCATCATAATTCCCTTTTAATCAGTTATAATAAAATACAATTTTGAAACTCCTATGACAAAACTGATGAGAATCGAACGACTTTGTGAGTGTTTCATACCAGATTTTTTTTTTTTTTTTCAGAAAGTATCACAGATTATGAAAAACTTATCCTCTGCGTAAACAGATCATTCACAAATGTTTAGCTAAAATTGTTTTGACAGTAATTAGTATTTAAATGTAATTTTAGTTAACAGAAGGAATATTTAGTGAAATGAGAATACCACATATGTTACTTTAAAAGGGTGTATCACCAAGGGCTCTATTTAGTTTTCAATGTGTATTTGTATGCGGTATTTTATTGTGCCTATGTGTGTATACGTGTGTGCGCGTGAATAGTTGACTTGGGAATTGTGGAAAGTGTAGACTGATTTAGGAGCAAAACCGGAAGGATTATTAGGACGAGAGGTGTAGAAGTGGAAAAGCTTGAAAGAGAAGAAGAACTCAGTTTGCGGTCTGGTAGAATCTCCCTTTGGGGAGTCAACGTTTGTTATTGAACATTTTCTACTTCTCTAACTCCCCATGGCTGGGCTGAGCCTATCTATATAAAGATGGGTGGGTGGTAGTGGTAGTAGTAGTAGAAAGATTGAGGGTATGAGGAAACAAGACAATAGCTGCTGACCTCCATTTACCGCCTCAGGGGGCAGCAACGCCAAACAAAAAGTATATACCACTTTTCCAGTTCTCTTTTGTTCAGATTCAAATTACATCGTAACACAAACTCACCGATTGCAACTTTAAAAAAATGTCATCTTTCTTTTATTTTTATTTTTTTTATTATCAACCAACAAATCAAAAATTTTTTTATTATAAAAAAATCGGGTATGAAACACTCATACCACTTTCTCTTACCATACAATTTTCTTTTTTTTAACCTGAGATATTATTTATGTCCCTATCATATGTGGTGTGGTAGGTAGAAGTTGAAGTGATCACATTGTAGATCAGAAGACAGTGCCAATGATATAGAACAACTCAAATGAAATTTGAAACCTAACGTCACGGTTCCTCCGAACATCCTGAAGTGAATTTTTTCCAGAAAAACAAGTTTCAAATAAAAGTGATAAGCATTTTGTCTGTAGTTAGTACACGAAGTTTAGGAAAAATTGCCCCCTCCCGAAAAAGAATTCAGTAAAGTCGCACTTCCGGTTGGATTTTGATCAAAAACTTTGTCAGATATGGCGACGTAAAAAAAACAAACACGGAAAAAACAAATTGAGCTTACTGTGGTTTTTCGTTTTTGTGATATTTTGTTCACACACCCACACACACACACACACACACAAACTCGCTAAAAACATTTTCTTTTGAACTTAGTGGACCTCAAAACAAGTATTACCGGGTGAATCACTTAATAATGAAAGTTTGAAAAAATCTTAATAATTCTTCTTAATTCGAGTTAGTAAAAATAAAAACAATCTGCTGTGATAGATTCATAACAACAGGCCATTATGAAGGCTTAACGAGGATTTTATTTGTTTACTTCCTCTAATTGCTGAAACAGGAAGTTCAGCGACCTTGTCGCATTGGGGAAATTGTATATAATGTTTTGAGAAATCCATTATACGATTTTTTTTTTTTTTTTTTTTTAAGCGAATGACCTGTGAACAAAATATCTCAATAAAAGAAGATTCGCAGGATGCTCACCCAAACTTCATATTCCGTCTAACTACCCGCCAAACTTGAAGGTTCCGCTCGAAATAACGGAAGTATAACTTTACTGAATTTTTCTTGTTTTTAATTTTTCGCGATTTTTTCTATACTACTTACACACAGTTAACTGTCACTTTTATTTAGAATATTTTCCAGGGAAAATTGCTATTTGGTTGGTTCTCAGAGAATAGTCCACTAAAGTAATACTTCGTTATATATACATAATTCTCCCGCCTATATAATATTATTACACGGGGAAGACATACTCATGATGAAAAATGGAATTTTGAGGGGCAAAATATTGATATAGTGGATAAATATAATTATTCGGGAGTCTGGTTGACACCATCTCTCTCTCATTTGAACAACAATTTAAAGATAAATTAAAGACGTCTAAATTTGCACTTAACTGTACCTGGTCCAAGTTAATCGATAGTCCTAATGTTGATTTTTACCTCTAAATTAAAAGTTTTTTATGCAAACTCACGCTCGGTGATGTGTTATGCGGCCCAGGTGTAGGGGTTCAAACAGTACGAAACAGTGGAAAAATTGAAACGGTTTTTTATTAAAAAATTATTTAAATTACCAAGTAATATGGCAAATTATATCATTGACTTAGAAACAGATTCAAACAGCATGTTTTGGTATACAATGAAGTTACATATGAATTACATACTTAAAATACTTTAACTTCCAGATAGTAGGTTGCCAAAATTAGTAGCTCGAG
The DNA here is from genome assembly GCA_011037195.1 of Triatoma infestans. Taxonomy (NCBI): domain Eukaryota; kingdom Metazoa; phylum Arthropoda; class Insecta; order Hemiptera; family Reduviidae; genus Triatoma; species Triatoma infestans. The sequence continues at coordinate 187,545 of JAAEAF010003664.1, read as the reverse complement.
AAATTATTTTGAAAAGGATTTCGTGGTATGAAGTATGGGAAAATATGTTTGCAAATGGGAGTCCCACTATTTGATTTCAGCAATTGTAATATATGGAAAAGTAATCTGGAAGTCTTGCTGAATAAACTGAAATTAGAGGAGAGAGAAAATGCGATTGCTAGAGCGAGACAAGGTCAACACCATTTGATTTACCCCAAACTTCAGTACAGGATGAGCCATATTAGTAAAAAAAAGTTCGATGAGGCTAAATTAATATTTAAGGCGAGGGCAGAAACCCTTTATCTGAACTACAATCCATTCAATCCAGAGGCTAACCAACTTTGCTCGTTATGTAATTTAAAACAGAAAGAAGGTATAATACACTTCGTTGGGATTTGTCCGATACTGGCTCCCTACAGGCTCCAATATTTCAATAAAAGAGTATTATCTATCATTTGATGAAATTTGCAATATTTTAAATGGGTCAGATAATTGGAACAAGCTATGTACATATTTAAAAGAATTCTTGCAGTATAGAGGAATACTCATTAAAGAATCCATTTATTAGGGAGAGAGAGAGAAACACTTTAATGCAAATATTTGCAATACAAAGGGTGCTGCCCAAATAGATCGGGTTGCTAGACACACAGTACTTTATTCTTCGGTTCAAGATTTTTTTAATTTTTTAATGTATTTTTGTGTCAACTCGGCAGACGGTTTTCTAACCATTGCCTGATGAGTTATGTTTATTTTAAATGTAAAGGAGACGAAATAATTTTATTTTTGTTTTTATGTTTTTGATATATTGTAAATATTTATGCATACTAGTTTCTAAATAAAACTATTATTGTTATTATTAAACATTAGTATTAATTACACATTAGAAGCATTGATAGCATTCCAAATTTGAAATATCGGTTTATCGGAAGTGGAGTTATAACCTGTTGTTATTATGCCCTACTTCCTTCCAACCAGAGTTATAATAATTATACTACCTCCGCACAATTAAATTATTCATTATGGATAACTTAAAACAACATAAATATATAAATAGAAAAAAAACTAATAACACTTTTATATAAGACAACAGTCAACTAAAAAAAGTAACAACTTAGTCTACCTATGAACTAAAACTTTAACAATTTAAAACTACATAAATTTTTGAATGAATAATAATACTAAATTAAATTTTTCCATATATATGAATGTCTTTCAGGTATTGAATCAGTGTAACAATAATGTTCAGGTCATTACGGTGGGGATCCTCTATCTATCTATTCTCTCTGGAATGCGATTCAATGTTCTCCATCTAGAATATATCAAGCAATCTAACAATATATGCTTCACTGTCGTCAGGAGTGCATTGCAATTACTACACATAGGGGCTGCATCACTACTTATCAGATACCCATGAGTTATTCGGGTATGGCGGCCGATTCAATCTAGCTATTACTACCTCTTCCCAACTATTTCCTCTATAACTGGTGTCCCAGGGTTTTACAACCACTTTACTTTCTCTAAGTTTGTTTGCCGCCCAATGAGATGCATTCATCCAGCCAACTTAGATGAACTGGAATTTCTTGAAAATGTTTATAACGATTTTCTTTAAACTTGGAATGCTTGAGGCATAGATAGAAACGTACCCCTTTTATTTGTAATATTTTGTTTTTCTCCAAATTAGCCTCTTCTTAACACTTATATTAATATTACAAGTATTGATAGAATTCCAAATTTGAAGAAAGCCAGTTAATCAGAAGTGCGTCTTTGCAGAATAGGTTTTTGAGTTTTTTTTTTCTCAAAACTGACTATAACGATTTCCTTTAAATTTGGAATGCTAACATCACAGGATGTAAACCTATCACTTTTAAAGGAAATTTCCTCTTCTGGACTAGAATGTTTAGCAATCATCTACTACCTGCATGACTGGTATTTGCCCTCCCTCCCTCCCGCCTTTGTATTTCTGTTGGGAAAAATGAGTGAAATTTGTGTTTAAAGAAAATTTGGCTTTTAATCAGTAATATTAACTGCAGTAAACAATGTCATCACACCAGTTTATTTCTGTTTCACCTTATAATATAATTAGTAAAGCGGATGTAAAGTAAATGTTGATCGCTTTATTCATAAAAACAATAACAATAACATCATTGATGTTGAACAATAATGTTTTCTACCTACAATTTTTAATAAACTATATGGGGCCGCTTGTCCTAAAGATTTAATATAGTTAATGAATATAACGACCATGAACGACGATCTTGACAAATTTGACATCTTCAAAGATGGTCTTTACAATATTGAACCATTTATCATCAAATTATGTCAAAAACAATTTTTCATTATTAATAGACTGCTATTGGAGGAAAATATACAAAATAAATTGTCTAAGTATAAAAAAAAAATTATTTACTTTTTCCTCTTAATGTGTAAGAGACATTATTGAGATTATGCCGATTATATCTCAAAAAGTATACAAAATATCTCATAAACAGGAAATATCTCAGAAACAAAGTTGATATTCAACCGGAACTGCGACTTTATATGTTTTCAGTTTTACTTGAAACATTTTTTCCGTCAAAGGTCCCGGGGGAACAGTTTAGTTAATCTTTCGTATAAAGCGCCATTTCTGTACAATTTATAGTTGGACTATTTACACAATATTAAGATATACATTTGAAACATTGCTAGAATTAACCACAAGTACGTCGTCCTAACAGAGTAGATTTTTGAGATTGTCCCCTGAATAGGAAAAAAATGTTTTTAGCGAACGGTCTGTATTTGCGTGTATGTGTGTATGCTTAAACTTAATATTCCGCTTGGGCATTATCACCGGATCAGATATTAAGATTTGGGCAAAATCCGTCAACCAGATAGACGACACTTTACTGATTCTTTTTTTTTTTTGCAGTTTTTCGTGATTTTCTCAAAAACGGCTCCAACGATTTTCTTTAAACATCGTATGCCATCTGCACACATAACTACCTATCACTTTTGTTAGGTACATTTTTTTTGAGAGTTTTAGTGGAACAAACAGCGTTCTCTCAAGCAAAATGCTTTCCTCTAAAGTATTTCTTTCAGTAAAATATACGGTTTTATCGCTTATATGATGTCAATACTCTTCGGATGCATTGTTACAATTCCAAATTTGAAGAAAATCGGTTTATCAGAAGGATGATTTTACAGAATAAGTTTTGGCAGTTTTGGGGAATTTTATAGAAAACGGTTTAAATCATTTTCTTTCTAACACAAAATAACGGTTGCTACACAGATAGAAACTATTAATCACTTTTATTGGCAACATTTTCCTGGAAAAATTGTTTCTAAAGGGTACCGAGGACTCTGTGACGTAAAATTTAAAAATTTTCTTATTTAAAGGAAATTGTTGAATTTATATATTGCTTGACTTGAGGAAGAGAAAGTTTTTCACTCCAGATTTTTTTTTTGTCTTACTCTTATTATCTATTATGAAAGGGATATATATACACATTGCAAGCTGTTAGACATTAATGAATGGGCAGTAAATATGGCCAGCCAGCGCTAGTATATATATATTTATTTACTAGTTCAGCTAATTAAACATTTTGTCATATATAATGTCATTATCAATTTGCCCAATTATAATGGCAGTACAATGGATAAACAGATGTTCAATAACCATAAACAGTTTATGCGAATGTTATTCGATACTGTGTATATTTATCAAGAAAATAGGAGATAACTTCATTGATATCGATTGTTGATTTTCTGTTCTGCACTATTTAGCTATTGACCGTTTGTTACTTTAACAAACAACATAAGAAAAACAGAGAAATATCTGTTTCTTTCCACTCATATTTTCTTCCTTTTGTAAAGATAAAATTATATCTGTTTTCACTTCTCCAAGGATATTCCCTGTAGACATGTCTTTATTTAGACAAATAACTGTTTCACTGCCCACAATCCCAACTTACATACACTACACGTAGAACTCCACTGGAAAATGATGCGTGGAAAACATTTAAGATGCGGTAAACTTAACACAGTTCAGGAAAATTCTTCTGGCTTATCATCACACGTATATGGATAGTAACATTTCTACGTGCCTCTTTTACATGCCTCTCGTATTCACCTACTTTTATACCTTTTTTTTTTACATGCAAAGTATAGGGTTGTGTAATGGTCCAAGATGATTTAAAAATAAGAAATGTCTTCCATTTTATCAAAGTACTTAAATATAATATGTAAATGGTATTTTGAACCTTTATGTATTCGTTGACATTCGTATTCTTTCGACAGTTATACGAATAAACAGTTTATTCGTATTTACATGACTTCATTTCCATTGAAACTAAATTTCGATTATTTCACATGATCACAATATATTATCGACTGGTAATATATTTTATAAGACACTCTACTTTGCTGTCATTTTATCGCAGGGACTAAAACTTATTTTTTTATATATATACTTATATATATAAAACTTGTAGTACTCTTTTAGTAACTTTTATCTAAGTTTCAAGTGAGATAGTTCTAACATACACTTAACACTTACATTATTAATAAATGACTCAAGTTTTAATTTAATGGTGTTAGTTTAAATGCCATAAACAGGTTAAAACTTTTCTATCAACAAAAGACCTACGCAATTCAAACAACCCACGCACGACTTATAGATATATATCTATATATATATACGTTTATGTGTGCGCGTGTGTGGTTTCTTAGACTCTGTGCTAACGTGTCTAGAAACAACTTTATTAAGTTAGGTCTTTCAAAATTCTAAGAATAATTGAACACAGAGTCAGCGAGAGAGGGTGAGTGAATGAGAGATTCAAAAAGTTCCGGTACTTCAGCAAGCAGGAAGCTTTATTCTTACAACTTTCACATTAGCAGGTTAACGAATACAACATTCCTAGTTTATTCTAATTCCCTGTTTATAACTTTGTACAAACTTATTTAGTTTTGTATAAACTCAAAAAGTAATTAATTTTAAATTTAAATTAGAAATTATGGATTGCTGTTATTTCAGTAACAAATATTTTACCTTCCCTTACTCCTCCTCCTAATAAGAGGAAGTAATGCGATTGTGTCAAATTTTTGAAATCCAGTTTTTCACCGGAAATATCTGTTTTGAGCACGGAAAAAAATGTCTTGACGAATCAGTTTTCTCCTCATTCTAATTGATCGATATTCTCCAAAATTCATAATCTTACAGAAACTGTTGATTTCTCCTTAATATTTTATTGACGAATCCATTCAACTTGTTTAACACACGCAACCGAGCCACACTTCTAGAGATCCGTAATGAATTTGGCTTTGTAGCCTCTATCTCTACAAATTTTCTTACAATCTAAGCCTAATTGTTGTGGTGGTTGGTTCCGCAGAGCTGGAAACAGCATAGACAATTTCCGTGGTAGCCTGGCTTCATTTGTGGTCATCGCCCGGTTTCGGGCGTTGGGGCGCCCATCTTCAGGATGCGTTTTTCAGACAGTGTGACAACACACTGTCTAAAACTAAACTCTAAACAGAGTTTAGTTTTAAATACAGTTAAACCAGTCAGTGTGAAAACTAAGTTTGCTCTGTGCAAGTCTGTGTTGTCACACTGTCTGAAAAACGCATTCTGAAAATAGACTAACGCCCGAAAAGCGGTCGATGACCACAAAATGAAGCAGGCTACCATGGAAAACGTCTCTGAATCTAAGCCTAACGTCACTTCCCCAGATCCTGTTGAAATCAATTTCTTAGAAATAATGTTACGAAAAAGAAAGTGATAGATCTGAAAAAATATAATTAAATAAAGAATTACATTGTTATGAAAAAATGTATAATTTCATGTTGTGAAAAAAACGGTATTTTATTCTTTATAATAAAAGCCAGTTTATAATCTTATTCATACATAAAAAAACTGAATATTGATTTCTAGACACGTCCATTTCCTGTTTTTATTATAAAGTCTATAAAAAGAGAAATGTCCTTTGTCAGCTACAATTCTCATTCAATGTTGAGATGGGTGTTGTGGCCTGTACACTTCTTCTTTCACACGTACTTATTAGATCGACTATAAAATGTGTTTTGCTGCCAAATGGATACTAAACAAAAAATAAATGTTAACCAGTAGCAGAAGTTTCTATTTTATACCTGTCTGTCACCTACTATTTATACATATTTCGTTTTTTCTTCAGTGTAAAGAGTAACATTCGGAAACACCTGTTTTGTGTACTCCGAATACGAAAAAAATGTTTTTGACATGTTTTATCTTTTTATGCGCGGGTTTGAACAAAATATCTCGAACAAGACGAAAGTAAATGAGGCTCAATATTTCATTTATTTAAAAATTTTTCAATTATTTAAAAAATTTCATTTATTTTCGAAATACACTATTCTAAGGACAGACAAAACGCAACACAAATTTAAAAAACTGGAAAGTATTACGTATGAGGCGAAGTGGAGACGGTTTCAGTTTGTATAAGGTAACTAACAGAATGCACTGGGTAGGGAGCGCACTGATCTGCACTACAACTTATTGATTTTCCTAGAATTGTGGAATTTTTCATGTTAAGGTAGAGCCTTAACATTTTAATATTTATAACCATTACAAAATCGTAGCATGTACATTCAAACTAACTTATTCTACATATGCATAAGGAGTTGTAGCCTACTGGACTCCCACGCGGAAGACCCGGGTTCGAGTCCAGCTGTGCTACCCTTAGATTTTCTTCTTCCTATGAGCCTCTACAGCTCACCGTCCGCTGATCGAATATGTTGTCTGTAAGAGAGAACACTGTCCGGAGGCTGGCAGTGCACTGAGAAGACTTTGGGGCGCCAATGACCTTAGATGTTTACGCGCCTTAAATTAAAAAACAAAAAAAATATGCATAGTAACTTATTAAAGTGGCATTTTTCAGTAAAGTCGTACTCGTGGTGACCGGACTTTGACAGAAATGATTTTCTGCAATTTTCGTTAATGAGATATATCATTATATATATAAAATATATTATTTATTTAGAGTATTTCAGAAGCATGTATATACATAATCCTCAGGGATCTCACTAAAATTTGATTCTGAATACATTCTTCTGCAAAGTAAGTGAAAATAGAATTTATTTCAAAAATATACCTACATACGACGAGATTGCTGACGTCATTTTTAAATTTCCCAATTCTCCTTGAGAAAATTCTAATTTTATTTCTACACATTCAAAAAGAATTTACTACACTTTAGAAGACATATATATCTATATTCCGATTTCATTTTAAAATTTCCAAATAAATAAACATAAAACACAATTAAAATATTTTCTCTCTTGTTCAACAAAACATAAGTTTGGGAAAACTTTTTGCAATTGATTTGCTAAAACTATTTCAACTGTGCTGAAAATGGGGTGGGGGAAGCCCATATATTGTACAGAGAGTTTGATTATAAATTAAGGAATGTTACGCGTTGAGAACACCTGTTAGCAACTAAAAAGTTTCAGTTATAAACTCTGATCCAACCAACCATAATCCTGTGAAGTTCATTTCTGCAAAAAAAAAAAGGGAATGAGTTATGCATTTACTATTCATTTTACTTCATAAAAACGATAAATTAACCACAAAACGAATCAATATGTTTTAAATTATCGTAAAGAGAACAACCTCTGCATTTAAATTTTGGCTGATCATTTATTAATAAAAACGCCATAGTTTTTAGCAAACAAAAATAATAAAAATCTCTAAATATACAAAATATAATTCAAAAAACTAAAATTTCATTCATATTGCATGAATTGGGAAAAAAAACTGCACTTAACGTAATAAAAGTAAATGCATCCAAACCAAGCATAATTTTTTTTTTGCCTTTTTACATTTACTTCTAAGAGGAAGTATTGGGATAGTGTGTCGAATTTTTGTAACTGGGTTTTCACCCGGAAATACATGTTAAAGATCCCCTAATTACGAAAACATGTATTTAGCGAATAGTATAAGTATACGTATATATATAATATGTAAATGTGTGTTTTTGTGAACACAATATTCCAAAAAGAAAAAATCACCACGACTTCAGATTTAATATTCCGTATAGATACTATTATTAATAAAGCATTAGACACAAAGATTTCGGACGAAATCCATCTATCGGAAGTGCGGTTCACAAACACAAATGAGTTATGCTTTCCTCTATATTATCACTTCAACACGATGTAGGGTGCCGTCAGCGATATATTGATTAATAAATATTCCTGGAATTGCAGATTTAAAGATCTGTTACCCGGAAGTGCCACTTCATAGAATAGGTTTCTGGATTGGGGGGGGGGGATTCCCTCGGAAACGGCTTCAACGATTTTCTTTAAACTTTGTATGCTGCTTATACAGATAAAGTTATTTGAGTACCTTCAATTCTATTAACGCAGTCTTGTGGACTACAGTGTAACAACATTGGAATGATAACCTGAGCCAAGTATGCCTATGCGCATGTAACCCCAGCGTCTGTCTAAAAGCTCTGAAACAAAGTTAGCAAAATTTATCATTTTTCTAATATTGTATTATCTGCCGTAAGAAAAAGTCGTGAGTATTTTATACCTGATTTTTTTTTTAAAAATGGAATTCAGTATTTTGATTCATGTTTGGGTTATAATTGCAGTATCATTATATATAATGCAGATTTTCCAAATACAGATCTGTTTTCAATTTACCTTGTAAATATTTTCTTGGGAAATGTAAAATAAATATCAATATTATAATTGAACACGTGCATTATTTTGTTTTTCTTTACATTACTGGAACTACTTCACGTACTTGTAAGGGTGTTGTGAGGAGATGTTGGTTGTTGATGATGATAGATAAACACCTTAAGATTGGTTTAAGATATATAATTGATATGTGTATATGTATAACTGACTGCCAGGGACTTTACACTTTAGAATTTAGAACTTAACTGAACTGACAGACTGACGTGGCTAAAATGATATGTACGGAGTGTGAATCAACAGAATGATGTCTGATGTGTAAGACTGAATTGAACAGAATGATTTCTGACTGTCTCTCTCTCATATATATATATATATATACTGGCCGAGCCTCTCCTCTCTGTGCGAGAGGGGCTGTTTCTCTCCGCTAGAGTGGATGAGTGGTGGGGGTTCACTGGTTCACTAAAACCCGTACATACTCCTAACATTTTGTCAACATTATGATGGATATTGTAATAAATATTGGAAGAGTTAATATTTATTTAGTTTTCACTCCGAACTATTATTTATAATAAATACAAAATGTTAAGCGAAATTTATGGTAATGATATACATTTCTCAATTTATTTGCTAACGAATGAAAATCATTTATTAAATTTATAAAATTTTGTAATTAATATGAAATGAAATATTTATTGCGTATAGAGATACAATCTCATTGCAAGGGTTGACCTTACTAGTTATTACAAAACACAAGGCATATGGGTATATTAATTTGAGTAATAAAAATAAAATTAACAGATAAATAGATAACATATAAGAAAACATCATGATAAAAATAGGGAAAAAAATCACTATACATTCAGTAGCAAAGTAAACTAAAGTCTCTTCAGAATAAACTCAATTTAAAGTATGTTGAATATGGGTTAATATATCAAGTAGTTATCAAAATTACAATATTAATAATTACTATATACACGTAGAAAAATACTTAATATAAAAAAAACGATACATAATATATATATATGCGCGTGTGCGTGTGTACACCAATTTCTTCAATGCTTTTTGTTTTTTAGTTAATTATTTATATACCTAACAAGATCATGAGGTAAGGCAGGCAAGGAACAATTCACTATAAAACAGCTTTTCTAAATTTTGAACTATTAGTTACAAATATAAATATATTATTAATTTTCTGAAATTCTTTAATGTTAAGCCAAATCTTTTCGAGTTTTTCATATTTCCTACTTTATTAGCACTTCGTCAATATATTCCTTCTTATGATTACAAAGTAGATTTTTGTATAATTTTTTGGCTGTCAAGTATATGTTTAACGATACCTTCTCGATAAACTTTTACAATAAGAGTTGTACAAAATTGTCCTTTTAGTCAATTAGTCTTTTTTTTTTAGTTATTGCAACTAGAGTTAAACTAAAGCTTATTGTCGTTATGAGTTTTTTTTTTGTTTTTTTTTTTAATACCGAGTTCATTTAGATGCGAAATACATAAATCCTAAAATTGTTCATTAAGTAATTTAGTTTTAGGTTGTAATCAAAATTGTAACCTGATGTATTACAAAATTGTGTACCTAGTATTACACATATAGTATTTATTAAATTCGTTTCATTTCTCTGAATACTTAAATTATTGTCATTATTAGTAAGTTTATTAGCTGTGATTTTAGTAAATAAGGTAAGCAAACAGAGAGAATGGTCAGAAGTATGAGTTATTTCTAACATTTCAAAGTCCTCAATAATATTAGTAAATGAGTATGAGACCATACTAAATTTTTACACTAGCGCCACTGTGGCCTAGATATGTAAACCTAGTGTTCTAATGTTACATACAAACATACCAGTACATACCAGTAATTTCCATTATACGTATATTATATTTACAAGATTTTTTCCTCATTTGTTACTTACATTATGCAGTTATGTAGTTACATTATCAAGTTAATTCCTAGTTCCATATATATTAATAACCATCAAGCATTTCGTCTTCAAGAGAATTCAAAACGCTTATTCTCGCATTCCAATCCCCACCGATAATTATGTTATAGTGCCTGTAAGTGCTAAATAAATTGTGTAAAACAGTTTGAAGCTCCTCTAAAACAAAATCATTTCCCTTGCCTGGCTTCCGGTATACACACCCTATAATAAAACTTTCAGATTTATATTTAAATAATATGCATAAGAAAAAATCTTCAGAAATAAATGTATTAAAAGTAGTAAAAGCCTTTTTAATCCAAATCATTATACCTCCAATTGTCCTGCCTTTTACATTATTTTTAACAGCGTTTAAGGATGCACAATAAATTATATTCATTCAAAAAAAGAAGGTTTGTCTATTACATCATTATTTAGCCAAGTTTCAATTTCTAAGAGTGTATTTCATTTTTGTGTTTTCTGTTTAATTACTTCTTGTTTTGGCGACGAAAAAATCGTTCAATTGATTCGCCTCTTAGAGCTTTCAGTTTTCGCTTTTTCTGCGAACTTCGTGAAGCCTCAGATGTATCAGTATCCAGTTCTTCGAAATCGGATTGTTCCACTTCTTCTACTGTTTTCCTACCATAAGATGCAGGTAGGTTATCTTTGTTACGTATATATTTCCAATTCCTTCTCCTCGTTAACCACCTAGCTTTTGAATTCTCCATTAATTTAATGAATATTTTGTTATTTGAAAACCACGCAGAATTGATTAATTTATCCTTTTTCACCCTTCTGGCTTGATAGAAAAGATTAGCATAGAGTGGAATCATATATTCAGAAATATAAATGGGAAACAATTGGTGGAATGTTGGAGATATTTTGTAATTAATATACAAACACAAGTATAAATATGTTAAAACAAACTTAAAACTTCTTAACTTAAGGGAAAGTACGTTCTTTGTGGGCCTATACGTGATAAGGTTTAAGAATAATTTGGATAAGTAGATAAAAAAATTTCTTATCTTAGTATATTTATTAAACAGCATACAATTAGTATTACATACTTAGATTTGCCACAGTGGAGGAAAACAACTGAATGACTGCATCACGGCGGTTAGAAAAAGTTCGTTTGGTAGGAGTGGGGGCTGCGATCCCTTGGCAACCAGTTAATTATAAAAATTTCCATTTTTACTTTTTTACTTCTAATGAGAGAAAGTATTGCGATCATGTCAAATTGAGTTTTATAGCACAAAAAAAAGATCTCCTAACTACTAGCAGCATTTGTTGAATTGCAAATTGGAGAAAAATCAGTTAACCGGAAGTGCATCTATTTACCCAATAGATTTTGTAATTTTCTCGGAAACAACTATAACGCTGTGCCCTAAACTTGAAATGCCAACTGTACAGATTATCAAACTATCATTTTTTATTTGATACATTTTTCCGAACATAATTAATATCAGGTTGTTGTGCGAAATTTATTGCATTAATTTTCAAATATTGGATTGGTTGATTGTTATTGGCGCTCACTTCTGGATTACAACGTAATCAGTTCCATTATCGCCTGGGTAGGTACCTGTCCCTCCTATCGCCGCTCTATATTTATGTTGGGACTAATGAAAAATTCGAAGTTTAAAGAAAACTCATCAGTTTATATAATAATTGTATTAAGAGGGAGTAAGAGAAAGTCATATGACTGTGAGATATTTCCTGTTTCATAGAAATTAATGTAAACAATAAATATATCGATAACTCGAACATGACGATTTGGCACGATCACAATAATTCATCGAATTGTTGGAAGAGGAATTAAAAATCTCCCTGTCAAACAAATGGCACCTCTAATAGCGTCCCTATTTCAGCACAAGTTACAATCCGGCCAATCTGGGAACATGTAACTGTGCCGGGAAATAATCATGCCCTGTTCTCAGTTGGAGTGGGTTTGTAGGTCTGTGGGTCAGTGAATCTGTGGGTCGCTTCTGGGTAGGTTAGATATCCGGCCTAGAAATCCGGCCTTCTGGAATGTTAGGGTTCTCTCCAGCCTGCTTCTGGTGTATTGTCTATTAGTAGTTGATATCAATAATCTATAGTTACTAATCCATGCTATAATTAAAAAAATTACTTTAACAAAACAACACACATTACAAGATAAGTGATAGAAGGTTACATACATACAGATTACATAGGCTAGCGCAAAGTATTCTCCTATAAAGATGATCTATTCTAGTAGTCTATATTATTCGAATATTCACTGAACGTTAAATTGTAAAATTAAATTACTGCCGTGGCACCAAATTTTTCTGAAACTATACAGTATATTTTTTAGACAGTATTTATAATGAAACTATAAATTTGTCTCTTTTTTTATTTGTTTAGGGGATTGAAGTGTGTTCGATAATGGTTTAAAGAATACGTGCAGTAGAAGCTATCAAGAAGTATTCCCCATTGGTTCAGCATAAATACTGTAAGTAACAACATAAATACCATGAAGTTGTAATGTTTTGTTTAATATACGACACTTTATGTGCATATATGTACATGATTCTATATAATATAATTTACATAAAGTAAACTTAAAAAAAAGATTTTTCAAATTCATCAATATAAAATAATGTTCTCCTCAATTTAATTATTCAGTTGAAATAATAAATTAAGATAGGAGTAAGTCGTGTTCATCATCTGAAACATTACAATCAAATTATTTAATTGTATTTCGAAAGGTTTAATTTTTTGGGGGGTACATAAATTTTGAAGGAGTTTAGTGACTATGAAATTGTAATTACTTCTATATGTAGCAGTCTTTTTCCAACTAACAACTGCCTGTACTGTAAAATTGTAGAAATTTGCAATAGTGAATTTCCTTAGATTATGCTATCATTCAAGATTACGCTAATAATGACAGTGTCAAATTAAAAATGAATTAATTTATGTGATTGGTATTTGTACCGTATTACTTAATTGTAAAAAAAAAAAAATTAAAAAAAGCACTGACAGAAAACAAACTCAAGTTTATAGTGTTATGAGGTATTTGTGGTGTTGGTTCCGCAGATCTGGAAAGCATCAGAGAGAGACATTTTCCGTGGTATCCTGCTTCATTTTATGGTCATCGACCGGTTTCGGGCGTTCGCCTATCTTCAGGAGCTTTTGTCAGACAGTGTGATCACAGACTTGTACAGAGCAAATTCAGTTTATACAAATTCAGTTTTTACACAGAGTGTATAAACTGAATTTGATCTGTGCAAGTCTGTGTTATCACACTGCCTGACAAACGCATCCTGAAGATGAGCGAACGCCCAAAACCGGTCGATTTTCACAAAATGAAGCAGGATTCCACGGAAAATGTCTCTAATTATGACGTATTTGTTAAAAATGAAAATTGCTTGTAGACTGCGTGTGCAGTGAGTTAAAGCAGCCAGTTATCGATTGTTTTACGTCTATCTTATTTTTTACTCAAATCTTTTAATTCAAAATTTAACCACCATAACAATTCTAAATAATCCGTGATATCGGCTGGCCGCTGATGGCCCCGACCATCTTCCAGATGGATCTAACAAACGCTCCAGCGAGAGTATTGCCATGAAAGAAGGGCACCTACTTTACTCCAGTTAGTTCAGACCAGAATATCACGTATCACATATCACTTATTATATTTTGCATTGTAAATTGTGTTGGCAAATAAATAAATAAAGGCGATAAAAATGTTTTATTCACACCTGCGAATACTTCCGAATTTGCTGATAATTTCAGTATCTATTAAAGTATATTTGATGTGGCCTCTGAGCTACTGTTAACATTATCTGCAACATTCGCGCGGAATCTTTGTCTGCTATATCATACCATTTGACTGAGTATAAAGTTTCAGTGATATTTTCATACTGCAAACACAAAATAAAAATATTGACTATTATAATAAAAATACTGTACGGTTTAGCCTGCTTGCTTTTCCTTAAGGAATGGGTTTATATCAGATTCATAGTATAGGGCAGGTTTGTGCCTTCTTTATTTTTGTGACATCCACTTACCCATCTCCGCGTTGCTAGTCCAGCGCGCTACCACTGAGCTAATCCCTTCCCTAAAAGAAACTTATAATTTATAATAGATTATTCAGTATAATAGAATTAACTTACAGTTATAATTGATAATCCAGCAAGTGCTAGCAAGATTGTAATGCCATAACTTGTCATGGTAAAAGCGATAGATGTTAACATATTTAAATCCTTAAATGCCCTGAAATAATATGTTCAGTTTTGTAATAATAACAAAAATTTACGGAAATGAAGGAATAGTAAGGATTATTATTATTAATTCTAAAATTGGTAGCAATCAATAACTGCATAAACATTTAGGTTTATTCCGAGATATCGCTACATATGGCCATGTCGTTAATCACAGATTCTGCTAGAGTTGATGCCATAGAATCTGCGACTGGCCACTTGCTAGTAACTGATTTTTAAACAATCACCATTATTGTCTAAGTTTATATAACTGGCACACTAGCAACCATCATGTTATACGGCTCGGAAGTCATTGTCTTATAAGAGAGCGTAACAATCAGAAGATTCAAGCTTCGATTGAAGCAAAGCTAAAAAATATAAAGGAAAAACAATATTAAATTTAAATATTATTTATATTTACCTAATAATCTGTTGATGTCTTTTAATACAATCTTTTATACAATGTTTATAAAATCTCAATAGAGTTGGATTATTGTTAAAGTCATAATTACTTTCTCTTTTACTATATACATCTTCATAAATATTGATAGCTCTTTCTTGCAATCTATTTGCGGCAAACACTAATGTATCCGCTTCTAACCGGATATGTTGTACACATGAATAATATACAACTACCTAATTACCTAATGTCAGCATATGAACCGCTTGTGAAAACACCAAACACATAAATGTAACAGTAAAATTTATATAATTATCAGCACCAAACGGTGCCCATTGTAGTTTTGGTAAATTTAATGATACACCACGTTTGGTATAAACATTAGTAGGAATGTCTCCACGGGGATATTTTATCAATGGTACAAGTATAACTAACTACAAATATCAGAACCATACCAACCAGCAATATAGACGGCATTTTTAATGTATTTTTTATTTGAAGCTGATTTCTTTTTTTTAAATTGATCCGTTTCCTCGTCAAATCGTTGGCTTTTATAGAACATTAATTTCAATAAACGAGATAATTGCGGTCTGTACGCATTAGAAGTTAGAAAACAAGTGAAGATTATTGTTGTAAAAAGGAAAGAATTGGTGCACCTTACAAGCAGATTGAACTCATCTCTGACTAAGATTAATGTGATAATTTTTATAAATTCATCATACGCATAAAAAATTAGTAAAACTGAAAAACTAAATATACTTTGTATCCTTTTGTTTGGACTAAGACATGGATAAAGAACTGACAATCTAAATACAAAACCAAATTGTTTATCAAGAGCTGGATACAATTCTTCACTATCTTCTACAGTTAAACTATTCAATATATTCATTGCGTTATTACCGAAGTTTTCAGGCACAGTATCAAGACTAAATAAAGATTACTAAATTACACGGTGTCGAAACGTAGGGCCATTAATTACTAAATAACGCATTGCAATATAAAAATCTCGGCCAGATTTAAATTATTCAAAAGGATTATATTGATCAGTTTTTTGGAAATGATTTATTTACATCTTGCTTGTTATGTTATGTACAATATTCATTATATAGCTAGCTGCCTGTTGGTTTTGTTTTTGCAGTTATCTTATTTGAAAATTAAAAAGGAAATTTGTTAACATTGTGTTATTATCACAAAAGTCTGAAATAAAAATAACATTCAGAAAAGTCGCACATTCGATTGATGGATTTTGCCCGA
The DNA here is from genome assembly GCA_011037195.1 of Triatoma infestans. Lineage (NCBI taxonomy): Eukaryota > Metazoa > Arthropoda > Insecta > Hemiptera > Reduviidae > Triatoma > Triatoma infestans. Next base: position 171,121 of record JAAEAF010003664.1, on the reverse strand, counting down.
AATCTTCGTTTTAATGCGCGTTAGTCCCTCAACGGAATACCAAGTACACACACACACACACACACGCAGACACACACAAACGCGCACACACATACAGACATACAAACATACATACATACACAGACATACATTTGCGTTTAGCATTTTGCTAAAAACATTTTTTTCGAATTCAGAGATTCCAAAATATGTATTTTGAAACTTAATTACTTAATATGTACTTAAAAACTCAATTTCCAAAATGTGTCAAGATTTACTGGGAGTAAGAGTAACTAAAAAGAAAGAAACAAGACTAAATAAGAGAAAATAGGATAAGAAACAGAAGTATTATTTAATAAAATGTTAAATAAATACAAATATAAGAAAATTAATAAAAGAAACCTGGTTATCTGTATTTAAATTCAATTACCTTTAATGCTTACAGTTCTTAATAATTAATATTTCCTTGAACATACAAAACCAGATAGGAGATATAATAATAATAAGAATAATAATAAGTTTAATACAATAATAATATCATAGTACAATCAATCGTAATCCCTTTTAATCAGATATAATAAAAAATCAGTTTTAAAACTCCTCTGACAAAGCTGACGAGAATCGATGAGCTTGCTCTCCTTAACTTTGAAACAGGAAGCTAAACTAGTACTCCATTTAGGCACTACCACCGAGATTCCTTAGTATTCCATTTAGGCTCATAACATGAAGATTTCGGGCAAAATCCATCAACCGGAAGTGTGACTTTTCTGATTTTTTTTATCACTTTCTCATGATTTTCTCAAAAACGGCTCCAACGATATTCTTTACATTGTTGTGGTTGGTTCCGCAGAGCTGGAAAGCATCAGAGATAGCCTGTTTTGTTTTTGTGGTCATCGACGGTTTCGGGCGTTCGACCATCATCAGGTTGTTTTTGTCAAACAGTATAATAACATGGATTTGCACAGAGCAAATTAAGTCGATACATGAATTGAAATTCACTGATTTTGCTGTGTGCAAGTCTATGTTATTACACTGTTTGACAAAAACATCGAACACCCAAAATCGGTCGATGACCACAAACAGAAGCAGGCTATCACGAAAAATATCTGTGATTATATTTTCTTTAAACTTTGTACGCTAACTACACACATAAACACCTAACACTTTTTTTTGAAAACATTTTCCCGGAAAAAGTAATTTTTTATGGGGTTCTGGGGGAAACAGTAGCGTTATGCTTTCCTCTGTAGTACCATAATATATGGTTTATTTATATATATAATATTAATACACATTTCAAATTTGAATAAAATCGGAAGAGAGTAGTGCATTTTCACAGAATAGGTTTGTGAGTTATTTTTTTGGAATTTTCTTAAAAACCATATGGTTCGAACTTGGAAAATGCTTGCAACATTTTTCTGAAAAAATTGATTTTGAATAGATGTGCAGTATTTGTAACGTTAAAATTTCAAATGTTAAATACCGTGTTGGTTCTGTGTTTTTGGTGCGCTCTACTGGATCAGAATACAACCACTTCTCTACCTGCCAAGATTAGTACGTAAGTACGCTACCGCCTCTGTATTTATGTTAGAATGAAGTTTCGTTTCACTGGGGGAAGAGAAAGTTATGTGAGTGTTTCACACAAGATTTTCTTTTTTCTTTCTCTTATTTTTTATTATGAAAGGGATATATATTTATATATATATTTTTTTAAGTTTTTAGTCGATTTTTTATTTTTTGGCTGCATTTTAATAATATTATTATGTTCTTGGTTGGATTATAAAGAAGAACCAGATTTACAAAAAGTAAAAGTAAAAAAACATAGCTACGACGAATGTATCTCAAATCAAGGACATAATAAAAAAAGGATTCTGGCTGTAAATCTGGTTCTTCTTTATAATCCAACCAACAACATAATATTTTTTTAATTTAAGGCGCGTCAATATATATAGTCATTGGCGCCCGGAGTCTTCTCAGTGCACTGCCGGCCTCCGGAAGTGTTCTCTCGTTACAGACAACACTGTCTATCACCGGACAGTGAGCTGCAGAGGCTCCTAGGAAGAAAAAATCTTAGGGAGCACAGCTGGACTCGAACCCGAGTCCTCGCGTGGGAGTCCAATACGCTAACCACTTAGCTTTTTCCTTTCCCTATATATATATATGTATTGTAGGCTGTTAGACATTAATAAATGGGCAGTAAATATGGCCAGTCAGCGCTCATATCATTATATATATTTATATACTAATTCAGTCATTTTGTTATATATAATGTCATTTTCAATTTGGCCAACTATAATGGCCGCACACTGGATAAACAGATATTCAATAACCATAAACAGTAAAATTATGATCAGTTTATGTGAACGTTATTCGATACTGAGTATATTTATCAAGAAAATAGGAGATACTTTATTGATATCGATTGTTGATTTTCTGTTCTGCACTATTTAGCTATTGACTGTTTGTTTCTTTAACAAACAACATAAGAAAAACAGAGAAATAGCTGTTTTCTTTCCACTCATATTTTCTTCCTTTTGTAAAGATAAAATTATATGTTTTCACTTCTCCAAGGATATTCCCTGTAGACATGTCTTTATCTAGACAAATAACTGTTTCACTGCCCACAATCCCAACTTACATACACTACACGTAGAACTCCATTGGAAAATGATGCGTGGGAAATGTTTAATATGCGGTAAACTTAACACAGTTCAGGAAAATTCTTCTGGCTTATCATCACACGTATATGGATAGTAACATTTCTGCCTGCCTCTTTTACATGCCTCTCGTATTTACCTATTTTTATATACCTTTTTTGATATGCAAAGTATGGAGCTGTGTAATGGTCGCAAGGATGATGTAATAAGAAGTGTTTTTTTGTAAACATTGCATTTTACCAAATTACTTAGATATAATGTAAATGGTATTTTGAACCTTTATGTATTCGTTGAGTTTCGTATTCTTTCGACTAAAATCGGTTGCTAAAAAGTTTTTCAGTTGCCGAGATTCAAGAAATTTGTTGATCGGTCTATGGCGTACATAGTGGAATGAAAATCGCTAGGATATATTCGAGAGAAAGTAATAAATACATAAAATCCATACTTCTCCTCAATAAACCGTTTATTCGCATTTAGATGATTTCATTTCCATTGAAACTAACTTTAGATTATTTCACATGATCACAACACTTTATCGAGCTGGTAATAATATTTTATAAGACACTCTACTTTGCTGTCATTTTATCACAGGGACTTAAAACTTATCCTGTTATATATATATATAAAACTTGTAGTTCTCTTTTAGTAACTTTTATCTAAGTTTGAAGTGAGATAGTTCTAACATACACTTAACACTTACATTATTAATAAATGACTCAAGTTTTAATATAATGGTGTTAGTTTAAATGCCATAAACAGGTTAAAACTTTTCTATCAACAAAAGACCTACGCAATTCAAACAACCTACGCACGACTTATAGATATATATGTATATATACGTTTGTGCCCGTGTGCGGTTTCTTAGACCCTGTGCTCAACGTGTCTAGAAACAACTTTATAAAGTTAGCTCTTTCAAAACTCTAAGAATAATTGAACACAGAGTCAGCGAGAGAGGGTGAGTGAATGAGAGATTCAAAAAGTTCCGGTACTTCAGCAAGCAGGAAGCTTTATTCTTACAACTTTCACATTAGCAGGTTAACGAATACAACATTCCTAGTTTATTCTAATTCCCTGTTTATAACTTTGTACAAACTTATTTAGTTTTGTATAAACTCAAAAAGTAATTAATTTTAAATTTAAATTAGAAATTATGGATTGCTTGTTTAACACATGCAAACGAGCCACACTTCTAGAGATCCGTAATGAATTTCCCTTTGAAGCCTCTATCTCTAAAAATTTTCTTACAATCTAAGCCTAACGTCACTTTCCCAGATCCTGTTGAAATCATTTCTTAGAAATAATGTTACGATAAACAAAGTGATAGATCTGAAAAAATGTAATTAAATACAGAATTACATTCTTACGAAAAAATGTGAAATTTCATATTGTGAAAAAAACAGTATTTTATTCTTTATAATAAAAGCCAGTTTATAATCTTATTCATACATAAAAAAACTGAATATAGATTTCTAGACACGTCCATTTCCTGTTTTTATTATAAAGTCTATAAAAAGAGAAATGTCCTTTGTCAGTTACAATTCTCATTCAATGTTGAGATGGGTGTTGTGGGCTGTACTCTTCTTCTTTCACATGTAGTTATTAGATCGACTATAAAATGTGTTTTGCTGCCAAATGGATACTAAACAAAAAATAAATGTTAACCAGTAGCAGAAGATTCTATTTTACACCTGTCTGTCACCTACTATTTATACATATTTTATGTTTTTTCTTCAATGTAAAACACATGTTTTGTGTACTCCGAATACGAAAAAAATGTTTTTGATGTGTTTTATCTTTTTATGTGCGGGTTTGTACAGCGAAATTAAATTAAGCTCAATATTTAGGTTTAAGTAAATTGTAATGGCCACCGGGTTTTCTTGGTGAAATGATTGAACACAAGAAGTGTGGCACTAAAGTCACTGTGAAAGGTGGGAGAGGCGTAATTAAGGCACTTTGCAACATCTATTCTCTTTGCAAATATATTAGATTAGAATAGGAATAGATTATGACACAGGGGGGACACTGCAGCCTGTGGCTTGAAGCCTGTGAGGGGACACTGCTGCCTGAGGCTTATTGTGCCAACCCCTTAATGTCTAGTGGAGGAATCCTACCCTCTTCATGAGGTCCAGGACCTTCCCCAACAGTCCTTTTTGAAGTACGATTTCCTCCGGTCTCAACGTGCCGAAGATCTCGGCCATAATTTTGGCTATCCCCACAACAGGTTCCGGCCCACAGAAAGGAGTGAACGCCCATTTCTAGCCAGTAGTTCTTTACCTTTTATCCCCTTGCATCCCGGCACCCATACCAGCCGCAGTTTATTATACCGGGAAAGCGGCTGACTAGGGGAAGAAGTAAATCTGAATGTCGCAAGAGCCTTCACTGCCGCCTGGTTGTCCGCAAAGATACATATCTCCCTGTTCCTAGGGCCCATAGGTAAGTTCTCCTCAGCACAGACCTTTATAGCATGAACTTCAGACCGTGGAATATCCACCAAAACGCCTCTTAATGAGTACCTCCTGTTTAACTTCATATATTCCATTCTTCAGTTATAAGAAAATAATATTTTCATTAATAAGGAAAATACTAAGAATACAAAATTATCTTATTTTTTAATCTCGCTAAAAGTATCGATAAAATTATTATCATGCGTAGTGTTACCGTTGATAATATTATGTACTTAATATGAAATGTAATAAAGTAGAAAAATCAACGAGTTTTTTTGTAGTGAATGTAAAAATAGACATGATGATATTGTGCAAGCATACTATAAAGTTGTGGAACACACTTTTGGACTTTAGATTGCTAAACATTATTTTTTAAACTTTTCCTTTCCTTTTTTTTTATTTCCAAACTTTAACGTAATATTGTTAGGGGAACTGCCCACTCATTCTTGTCTTGTTTGATTGAATTAAACATCCTTATTTTCAACCATAATAGAATTAAAGTGGATCTTTTAATGTAAAACAAGACTAAGTTGAGTGAAAAGATGTGAAGTCATTTCTACACTAAGTTTTGTCCGTAACTCATTTATCTTTTTTTTTCTCTATTACTGATGTAAGACGAAGTATTGCGAGCTTCCAAGATTTTCGAAATTGAGTTCTCACAATGGAATTAATTGTTTTGAGTTGCTTAATATACAAAGATGGATTTTTATATATACACATACACACACACACACCTGCACACACACACACACACACACACATATATATATATATATATATGTATATATAATATAATAAACACCCTAGCTCAATGAAAAATATCAAAATTTAAAATTTTATTAATGCACCGCCAGTAGTCTATAATTATTATTCTGGTAGCATCCGGTGTTTTGTCCGTCGTAGCATGCATATTAGTTTCGTTCCTGACCGGTTTCGGAATTTGTCAACCAATTGCACATACATACAACCATCGTTGAAATGAACTCTCTACACGAACTTTGTGAACTTGCTTTGACGATGGATGAAAATCCGAAACCGGTCAGAACCAAAACTAATGCATGCTACGACGGATAAAATACCGGATGTTATCCAGCAGTGCGGACCCACCCACATTTTCAATTTATCTGGTAAGTTGATGATGTATTAGTGATAATGGAAATATGCTAACTCAATATTATACTGTTTAAAATTAATGAAAGAAAAGGATTGTGAGATTCGGTCTTTTTAAAAAATAAGAAAACTTAAATTCTTGCCAACGTTTCGACAAATATATTGTCTTTCAAGGCCTACAACATATAAATACAATAGGTTCTTTTTTGAAAGTCAAAATCAAAAAACAAAATCGGAAAATAATAAAAAATGAAATTATAGATTAATTTATAAATTTGTTTGGCTTTTTTGCTTTTACTATACTACCAAAGCATCAGAATCGCCAGATCGTCGATATCCATCTACTGGAAATGCGGTTCACAAACACAAATGAGTTATGCTTTCCTCTATAATAACACTTCAATAAAATGTAAGGTGCCGTCAGCGATATATTGATTAATAAATATTTCTGGAATTCCAGATTTAAAGAAGATCTGTTAACCGGCAGTGCAACTTATAGATTTATGAAATTTTTTTTGGAATTCCCACGGAAACGGATACAACGATTTTCTTTAAACTTTGTATGCTGATTATGCAGATAAAATTATATAACCTTCATTTAAAAGAATATTTCGGTAAAACTCATTTTAAGGAGTTCTGCGGAATTTGTGGCGATAAATTGCAAATATTATTCGAGTTCCTTCAATTCTATTAACGCAGTCTTGTGGACTACAATGTAACTACATTGAAATGATAACCTGAGCCAAGTATGCCTATGCGCATGTAACCCCAGCGTCTGTCTAAAAGCTCTGAAACAAAGTTAGCAAAATTTATCATTTTTCTAAAATTGTATTAACTGCCGTAAGAAAAAGTCATGAGTATTTTATAACTGATTTTTTTTTTTTAAATGGAATTCAGGTATTTTGATTCATGCTTGGGTTATAGTTGCAGTATCATTATATATAATGCAGATTTTCCAAATACAGAAAATCTGTTTTCAATTTATCTTGTGAATATTTTTCTGAGAAATGTAAAATAAATATCAATATTATAATTTAACACGTGCATTATTTTGTTTGTTCATTACATTACTAGAACTACTTCACGTACTCCTAACATTTTGTCAACATTATAATGGATACTGCAATAAATATTGGAAAAGATAACATTTATTTAATTTTCACTCAAAATGTTAAGAGGTATTTATGGTAATGATAAATATATCTTAATTTATTTCCAGACGAATGAAAATCTCTTATTCCCAAAAATAAAATTTTGTAATTAATATACAAACATAAGTGTAAATATGTTCAAACAAAGTTAAAACTTCTTAACAAGTGCACACTTGTTGTTGGCTTGCCTATACGTGATAGAGTTTAAGGATAATTTGGGTAAATAGATAAAAAAATTTCTTATCTTAGTATATTTATTAAACATCATACAATTAGTATTACATACTTAGATTTGCCCACAGTGGAGGAAAACAACTGAATGACTCCATTACGGCGGTTAGAAAAAGTTGGTTTGCTAGGAATGGTGGCTGCGATCCCTTGGCAACCAGTTAATTATAAAAATTTCCCTTTTTTACTTTTTTTACTTATGAGAGGAAGTATTGCGAAGTACAAGTCAAATTTTCAAAATTGTATACCAGAAAAAAAAATATGTTTTTAGGTCAAGTACTACAAGCATTTGTTAAATTGCAGATTTGATAAAAATCAGTTAACCGGAAGTGCATCTATTTACCCAATAGATTTTGTAATTTTGTCGAACACAACTATAACGCTGTGACCTAAACTTGAAATGCCAACTGTACAGATTATCAAGCACAGATTATCAAACTATCATTTTTTTATTTGAAACATTTTTCCGGAAATAATTGATATCAGGTAGTTGTGCGGAGTTTATGGCGTTAATTTTCAAATATTGGGTTGGCTGATTGTTATTGGCGCTCACTTCTGGATTACAACGTAATCAATTCCATTATCGCCTGGGTAGGTACCTGTCCCTCCTATCGCCGCTCTATATTTATGTTGGGACTAATGAGTAAAATTCGAAGTTTAAAGAAAACTCATCAGTTTATATAATAATTGTATTAAGAGGGAGTAAGAGAAAGTCATATGACTGTGAGATATTTACTGTTTCATAGAAATTAATGTAAACAATAAATATATCGATAACTCGAATATGACGATTTGGCAGGATCACAATAATTCGTCGAATTGTTGGAAGAGGAATTAAAAATCTCCCAGTCAAACAAATGGCACCTCTAATAGCGTCCCTATTTCAGCACAAATTACAATCCGGCCAATCAGCCAGTCTAAGACGATGTAAATGTGCCCGAAAGTAATCATGTCCTGTGATCTGTTTAAGTGGGTCGTTTCTGGGTAGGTCAAAGCTAGGACAAAGCTTAGAGTTCTCTCTAGTCTGCTCTTGATTAATGACTTCACCTCCTGCTTTAGCTTTTTCCTTAGGATCCTCTTCTTCACGTTGAAATCGACAGGAGTTGCTGGTTGTCTCTATTCCGATTCTCTGGCACGCTGGCACGCCTTCTTATTTCCTGCTTGGGGTTTATTGGTAATTTTTTTTTTTTTTTGTGTTATTTGAAAGGTGCACAACATCTAAGGTCCTTCGCACCTGTTAACTCTGATGGACACTATACTGATTATGTTAAACTACTAGTTACCTATCGAAGAAAACCTAACGACAACTGACCTAACATATAAATAAATCGGACCTATATTGTTTCTATACTACTTGGGGTGGAGTACTTGATATTCCTCGCACCCCTCACGGATCATAGCCTAAAGTAAAACTAATATGTACTTTTATTCTAATTTACACTTATCATTACGCATTCATACAGACACACATACCAATAAATACTTACATACTTAGATGCGCTCATACTAATAAATACTCCCAAGCAAATAAGTGCATACACGCATTAAAAATGGATAATCATACAACATACGCACTAAACTGAATTTCGGGTGGAGTACTCAATATTCCTCGCACCCTAAACAGAGACTAAACCTAAACTAACATATTTATACTATTTACACTACATTCTTTCGTACCATTCATACCTTGCCGGGGTGCCAATCCCGACATAGACCCACCCCTCCAGAAGACAGTGGCTCCCAATTATTGGTAAATTTATTAGACTTATGATTTTCCTATACCAAAGTAATGAGTCTGCCCACAAAAAGTCGCCTCCCTCGAGAAAATCAAGAGAATCACTTAGAACTCTTCAAAGCCTTTGTTGTGTAAGCCCTTTACAGTCCACTCAAAGTGGCTCTAACTTCACCATGCAATTATAAAATCCAGCACGAAAACCCCAGCATCTGCGTACCGTCTACGGCCGATCCGTCAGGATAAATGTGTTTCCATGGAGGTGATGGATATAGCTTTCGAATAGTTTCAAGGGCGGCGGCATTCCATTCCCACGGGATGCACTTGTCTTTGGTACGTGATAAAAAATATGAAATCGTTCTTCATCCAACTTGAATGCAGTTGCTTTAGCAAGTATTACCTCCATATTTTTTTTTTCCGAGGGGGGAAATGAGATTACGCACACAGAGACGCTGCTGGCCCGGACTCCCAAATTGGACTAATGGAACCTAGCCTGGAGTCACTGATGATCAGCAGTCCTTACCTCCATATTACAATCGATTAACATTATAACAATTAATAATTTTCTTCTAGCTATTGTAAAAAGAATTTTTTTTTTCAGCTTGGAAATGCTGAAATTAATCCATGCTATAATTAAAAAAATTACTTTAACAAAACAACACACATTACAAGACAAGTGATAGAAGGTTACATACATACAGATTACATATTCTAGCGCAAAGTATTCTCCTATAAAGATTATCTATTCTGGTAGTCTATATTATTCGAATATTCACTGAACGTTAAATTGTAATTGCTGCTATGGCACCAAATTTTTCTGAAACTATACAGTATATTTTTTGGACAGTATTTATAATGAAACTATAAATTTGTCTTTTTTTTTATTTGTTTAAGAGATTGAAGTGTGTTCGATAATGGTTTAAAGAATACGTGCAATAGAAGCTATCAAGAAGTATTCCCCATTGGTTCAGCATAAATACTGTAAGTAACAACATAAATACAGTGAAGTTGTATGTTTTGTTTAATATACGACACTTTATGTGCATATATGTACATGATTCTATATAATATAATTTACATTAAGTAAACATAAAAAAAAAAGTTATTCAAATTCATGAATATAAAATAACGTTCTCCTCATTTAATAATCTCCACTTTAATAATTATTTAATTGAAATAATAAATTAAGATAGGAGTAAGTCGTGTTCATCATCTGAAACATTACAATCAAATTATTTAATTGTATTTCGAAAGGATTAATTTTTTGGGGTTGGGTGGGGGAATATGTAAATTTTGTAGGAGTTTAGTGACTATGAAATTGTCATTTACTTCTATGTGTAGCAGCTTTTTCCAACTAAGAATTGCCTGAATTTTAAAATTGTAGAAATTTGCATTAGTGAGTTTCCGGAGATTACGCTATCATATTTCTGCCATAGCGTCAATTTGAAAACTTATTGTGAGAAACAATATAGTTTAATTATTGTATTCTTTTTCTCAGTTAACCTAAATATATTTCCATTACATAATATTAATCTCATCATTTTGATGCTATCTTCATTCTTGAGAGAAAAAAAAAGTATTTGAAATGCTGTTTTATAGCTTAAGCTTAAGATGAAGCTTGAAATAGGTAAGCGCTGACAATAGTTGCTTAAACGTTTAATTGAAATGTAGAGAATATCTATCTAACAATGACAGTGTCAATTTAAAAAGAATTAATTTATGTGATTGGTACTTGTACTGTATTAAATTATTTGTAAAAATTAGTGAGTTTCAGCCAAAAAAAAGTTGCCATCGTGGATATCTTTTTCAAGCCATACTAAAATATACAAATAGCATTTAGAGCGAAATTTTATATAATGTGTATGTATAAATAACACATAAAAAAAAAAAAAATTAAAAAATGCACCGACAGAATACAAACTCATATTTTTAGTGTAATGACGTATTTGTTAAAAATCAAAATTGCTTATATACTGTAGTGTACAGCGAGTTAAAGTAGCCAGTTATCGATTGTATTATGTCTATCTTCTTTTTTACTCAAATCTTTTAATTCAAAATTTAACCGCCATAACTATTCTAAATAATCCGTGATATGGGCTGGCCACTGATGGCCCCAACCACCTTCCAGATGGATCTAACAAACGCTCCAGCGAGAGTATTGCCATGAAAGAAGGGCACCTTCTTTACTCCATTTAGTTCAGACCAGAATATCACGTATCACATATCACTTATTATATTTTGTATTGTAAATTGTGATTGGCAAATAAATAAATAAAGGCGATAAAAATTTTTTACTCACACCTGCGAATACTTCCAAATTTGCTGGTAATTTCTGTACCTTATTAAAGTATATTTGTTGTGGCCTCTGAGCTATTGTTAACATTATCTGCAACATTCGTGCGGTATCTTTGTCTGCTATATCATACCATTTGACTGAGTATAAAGCTTCAGTGATATTTTCATACTGCAAACACAAAAAATACTATAATAAAAATACTGTCCGGTTTAGCATTATCAGAAATGGGTTTATATCAGATTCGTAGAATTGGGTTTATAGAATAAGGGCTTTGAGATTATATCATGTAAATTTAAATCTGGGGACAGCTGTAGAACGTTTTGTGATTCAGCCAAAACCAGTATTATTTGAATTGCGCCTAGGTGGCTCACATTATGCTAATCTAATCTCAACCCTATAGTGTTGCGTATTCACAAACAAATAGAAATAGAAATATTTAGAGAAGGCATCACTGCTACAAAACTTTCAGATCACAACAAATACCTTTGACATCGAGCTTAACTCCATGAATGAATTTTTTGGCAAATCTTTTACATTTGTGTAGGGTCTTTACATATCTGCTAAATTCCATTTTTTGATATACCATCTCATTAATGTTTTGACACTGCCAGACTGATTGGTACCAAAATTGTGTATCTTATAGTTGGCTAAGATGGGATACACGATGCCATTTTGTAGTCCACAACCAGCTTTAGTTGTCACTATGCAATTTCGTGACAGAGAACTTAAACAATGGAGGAAAAGGGAATTGGAGAAGCATAGAGGGACACAGAAGGCTGTCCCCAAGCTAAAAGATTTATCAAAGTTATAAGACAGTGGAGATATGTATCCTTCTCTAGTTGATTAAAATACAATTGATGGTTCTGGTAGGTGTAGTGACTGGACTCGCCTGGTTAGCCAGTCATTTGCACAAAATAGGAAAGACATCTAGACTTCTGTGTCAGAATTGTATTTAGGGAGTTAGGGAAACGGTGTACACTTAGCAAGGTCAGTGTCTATATTTCGCCAATACTAGGTTTCGATATTTGGGAGGGCAAAACTCCTCTGTGGACAAGGAAGAAGAAAAATGTTTAAGAAGATCTATTTCTCAGCCCCTTAGACGCGCGCATAACTTTTGGGCCAAACCCGTCGAAGAGAAAGCGGAACTCTTAGTACTAAATCTCTTCCCCTAATCCTTTAAGGGAGAAAGGAGGAAACTTTTATTTTGTTCTGGGACAATAAGCCCTTAAGGGCAACAAACAAAAATAAACATAGATTATAAAATTAATTATAATAAACTCTCTATAAGTAAAAGTGGTAAAATCTGTATATAAAGCATTGACATACAATAAATTAATAAAAATAAACTCATTAATTAGAAACGTCATCTATGAAGGACCGCATTAAATAATCGTATAATGCATTTTTAAATGAAACTATTGCACTTTTATGATTATGATTAAATTAGGATTTTCATTTCATATTTTACACGAATGCCTCCTCTTTACAAAAAGAAAGATCTAATATATAAAACAGAAAATAAAAAGTATTTCTCGAAAATAGAATGAACTCAAACGATTACATTTTTAGGCATCACTATGGTTTATTCGAATTACATTTTTACGTCACACATCAATCACAGTCTGTCAGAAAAGCAAAGCATTAATAGTATCGATAATTCCTTTAGTTAAGTAGTCAAAAACAAGATACTTTTATATATGGTCCATTCTCTTATCAGATTTGGACCATTAAATTCTATTTTCAATTATACAGATCCTCATTTTATAAATTTAACAACTGAAAACTAATTTATAGGAATATCTTAAATTAATTATGGTAAATAATATAATAACAAAAATTATATTTAGTTTTAATATTTCTCAAAATAATTTGAGATCATTTTTTTATCATTTAAAATTATTTAGTCCATTGGCCAATTCTCAACTATTTTATTATTAATTAATGTTCTCTGTGTTGTTGAGGTGTTCTCAGCTTTTTATTTTCCAAATTTATACATAAGTTTTTAAATCTGCTATGTTTTGAAGATTATTTAATAGTTTTTTTTGTTATGCCTTGAAAAAAACAATATATTTGTCGAAACTTTGGCAGGAATTTAAGTTTTCTTATTGTGACCGAATCTCACAATCCTTTTCCTTCATATAAGAACGGTTGAGAAGAATCTTCCATAGTTTCTAAAACTTTATGCCAACTTAAACACAATAAAACATTCTGCCTATTTCACTAAGAAAACAGTTGATTACTACTCTTTAATAGATAATTTCACAGCTGAATTGAACTTAAAATTGCAAAATATTACTGAATTCTTGTGATCACTTTATTTTAAATCCAAGAAGAGATGGAGTATATTATTCATTTTATCTGTCTTAACTGATGGTTGAATGTTAAGTAGAGAAAAGGAAGTACTTTCTTGGTAATTTTCTATTTATAATCTTAAAAAATAAACCCCTGAATATTTATTTAATTTCATTAGTTAGGCCCAATCAGATTGAAGAAATACCAGAATAGTTAGTACTAAATTTTATGTTCCTTACATAAAACAGTTCCTTCAAAAGATTCAGTTCTGATGCAATTCTCTCTTTACTGGGACTTTTTACCTCCTAATTTAATCATAATCATAAAAGTGCAATACTTTCATTTAAAAATGCATTATACGATTATTTAATGCGGTCCCTCATAGATGACGTTTCTAATTAATGTGTTTATTTTTATTAATTTATTGTATGTCAATGCTTTATATACATATTATACCACTTTTACTTATAGAGAGTTTGTTATAATTAATTTTATAATCTATGTTTATTTTTGTTTTTTGTCCTTAAGGGCTATTGTCCCAGAAGAAAATCAAAGTTTCCTCCTTTCTCCCTTAAACTGCAATAGATTTGCTGGAGTTGGTGGAATACAATTATTCTTTGCAAGAACATCAGCGAGAATTTGTAAAGCAATACAAAGAGTAATGTTGTTAAATGGACTATGGATAATGAGATATTCAGTTAATTTATAAAAATGGTAAACTTTAAAAAAGTGATATATAACAGGAAATATACAGTGATCTCACCTTAGAGCTATTTTCCCATATCTCAATAATGTTTGTTGTAATACTCGTTTCAAATATGTAGGCGGATATATGCAGTATGTCAACGGTATGTATCGCCTTTACCTTCATATCTGCTAGTTCATTTCCTTCAATACTGTTACATACTTTAACTTATGGTTATGGCAACCATTCTTCCTCTCTCTCTAATTTTGTTGTTGTTCATTTTTACTGAATTTGGTTTGATGAACTGACTAAACTGCCAGTTATTATAGAGGAAGTTTGAGTTTCAGTCCATTATGACCTGGTTAATATTCAGTTGCTTTGAATATTGCAATCTGTTCAGCCTGATTTACAGAACAACATCTTTCAATTTGAGTTAACGCCGAAAGCTAAAATTTCGGAGTTTCAAACTACAAACGCAGAACCTGTTTTACTATTATTTTGATGGCCCTCTGTAAAATCTATGTATTATGTTTCAGCTTGTCATCAATATCCGTGTAAGTAATCAAAAGTTCTTTATATACCAAGGTAGCGGCCCAATTTTCGCGAGCCAGATCGCAGAAAAAATTATCTCCTCGTATGACACACACTAGCTAGTTGTTTACCTTCAACGCAATGGGATTTGTAGCCAGATAAACAGGGAAAGCTAATTAGTTAAAATTTTCTATTATTTTGTTTACTAATCGTTAACTGCCTCAGTTATTGCTAAAAATTCAAAAACTTTAATAATTAAATTAATTGTAGATTATTGTTTAACACGTGATGGCTGAGCGTTATCCAACAATTAATTGTAGTGTATATCACTGCTGCATCGTAAATCTAAAATGTTGCTAATATTATGCATTGTATAATTGTCAGCATCAATCAATCACAACATAATCCTAATATGTTCCACTTACGAATGCAAGCAACATTATGAATGTTATTCGACTAAGTAGCAGGTGCACTATATTCTATATTTTGTTTATCAACACTTCGCCTGAAACAGTCAGAATGTGCACATCGTTTTTTTGCTGTCTTTTGCAATTTATTTGCAGTTATTATTATTTGCTTTTTGTTAATTAGTATAATTAGTTTTCTTTAATGAGTAATGAGTTTTTCTTTATGTATTTATTTATTTTATTTTATTTATTTATTATATTTTTCATAACAAACGGCGTAAGCCTTATGGTTGAAGTCTTACATGCGATACATACAGTGATACATAAATATAATAATAGTAAAGTAATACATGCTCATTTAACAGTAAATCTTCAAGTAATGCAAAAATGTTTTTTGAAAAGTCCAGACGCCATTTGGAAATCCACATCACTAGAAATATACTCATTCCATGACCTGCACATTCTACAAATGACGTCAGCGTTGAACAGCGCATTAGTCTTAACGACAGGGACCACGAAATGCGAAGTACTGCGCAAGCAGCGAGGTGGTACATGAAAAGGAATGGCAGCAAGTAGCTCCATGCAATCAATTTCGCCATTCAATAGCTTCTTCAAGAATAAAAGACCAGCATTACGTCTTCTAGACTCTAAAGAGCAGAAATGAGTAGCACCGCTGGGTAACCTTTTTTTAAAAGTCCTGATGAAACGGTTTTGTATAGCTTCCAGTCTAACTATATCCTTCTTAGTGTAAGGACACCAAATCAATGACGCGTACTAAGAAGGCTTCTAACGTATGCATTGTACACAGTTAGCACCGCTTTAGGATCTCTAAGATCACGAGTTTGCCTTATTGCAAAACCCAGAGCTCTCGATGCTTTCCTACAAACATATTCAAACTGTTTCGTGAAAGAGAGGTCATGACTCAAAATAACTCCTAAATCCTTCACGATTTAATTACATTTTTTCCTTTCTCTTATTTCCAACAAGAGAAACTCCTATTGCAATCGTTTCAAATTTTTGATATCGAGTTTCACAGAAATACACGTTTTGCAATTCAGGTTATTTTGATTCATGTTTGGGTTATAATTGCAGTATCATTACATATAATGCAGTTTTTCTAAATACAGAAAATCTGTTTTCAATTTATCTTGTAAATATTTTCTTGGGAAATGTAAAATAAATATCAATATTATAATTGAACACGTGCATTACTTTGTTTTTCTCTACATTACTTGGAAAACATGTTTTCAGGTCAAGTACTTGCATTTGTTGAATTGCAAATTTATAGAAAATCAGTTAACCGTTAAGGTGCATCTATTTACACAATAGATTTTGTAATTTTCTGGGAAACAACTATAACGATGTGCCCTAAACTTGAAATGCTTACTGTACAGATTATCAAACTATCATTTTTTTATTTGACACAATTTCCGAAAATAATTGATATCAGGTAGTTGTGCGAAATTTATGGCCTTAATTTTCAAATATTGGATTGTTGATTATTATTGGCACCCACTTCTGGATCACAACGTAATCCCATCAATTATCGCCTGGGTAGGTACCTGTCCCTCCTATCCCCGCTCTATATTGGTATCCCCCCCAAAAAAGTGGTTTTTAGAAAATGGTCTGTGTCTGTGTGTCTATGTGAGAGCTCAAAAATGAAAAATCGCAGTATGTTTAAACTTGATATTCTTTTTATTCTTGATATTATGCAGGTGATAGGGGGAGGTGGAAACAAGTAGTAACCCACCAACAGAGGCAGATAGAGAATGATTACATAGTAGAGAGCAATGATTAATGATTACATCAATAATGAACAAACACAGGTTTCAGACTCATCAGAACCACGTAAAATCAATATTTTCGAACAAATTTTCCATAAAAAAAAAAAAAAAATTCATTTTTATCTGTCCAGCAAGAATTCCAACTTTGAATACAATCATTCGCTTTCGAGAAAATTCCAAAAATCTCAAAAAACATATTCTGTAAAATCGCATTTAACCTTTGGTACGGTGCGACCTGAGGAGATAGTACACAAAATGATCTGGTGGTGAAAGCCCTTAAACTCCTCAGGAGGGGAGGGTTCACTTACTAGAAATTATCGAGCATGGCACCGTAAACCTTTGTTGGCTGCGGTGCTGGGGTATAGCCCACCCGTAGGTGTTAATAATAATAATAAAAAAATTGCACATCCGGTGAATCGATTTTCTTCAAATTTGGAATTCTATCAATGCTTCTAATGTATATTATTATTATACAGGTGATAACCACGTATTATACTGAAATGGTATTTTAGAAGATAGCGTTTTCCCCGAACCCACAAAAATCAACTTTCTTGGGAAAATGTTTCAGATAAAGCTGGCCTAAGTGTACGAAGTCACGAAAAACTAGGCAAAAAAAATTCAGTACAGTCGCACTTCCGGTTGATAGATTTCGTCCGAAATCTTCATTCTGCATCAATGGTAGTGCCTATACAAAATACCAAGCTTGAGCTTTCTGCCACTTATTGTTTTTGAGATATTCTATAAAACACAACACATGCAGACGACCATGCGCTGAAAACATTTTTACCAGTGAAACCTCAATTTCAAAAATCAGGTACCATCGCATTATTACTGGCGTAAGAGAAAGTAAAAATAAAGTGAAAAATAGAAATATGAATTATACTCTGCAAGCACTTACTTGGATTAAGACGTTGAAAAAGACTCGATAAACTGAATAGCCTTTGGTACGTTGCGCATTTTGTGCAATTGATCACTATTTTTAATAGTTCATCTATTACAAACATCTCAGTGTATTACCACAGATTTTAAGATAATCACACTTGAACAATACAAGGGCTGACTAAATAAAAATTGCCAGACAGATTAATTCAAAAAAATATTATCGATCATTTTAACATAATGTCTTGTTTATTATATGTTCTTTTATTATTTACACGCAACGCTGTTTATATGAAATCAAAGACATTTTTTATTCCGTGAGAAAAGCGTGTTATACATTAATAATAATACTAAGAACAAATTAGTAACTCCCCTGATTTTTATTTAAAAAACTAGACGTTTCGGCCTAATGAGGCCATCCTCAGCAGTACTAAAAACAGTAATTACTTTTAGAGAAGGGATTAGCTCAGAGGTTAGCGCGTTGGCCCCAGGTTCGAACGCGTAGCACCCGGGTTCGAGGCCACTGCTTACCCTTAGTTTTTTTCTTCCTAGGAGCCTCCTACAGCTCACTGTTCGGTGATGGACAGTGTTGTCTGTAGCGATAGAACACTATCCGAAGGCCGGCAGTGCACTGAGAAGGTTCCGGGCGCCAATGACCACAGATGTTGACGCGCTTTAAATTAAAAAAAAAAAAAAAAAATTATTTTTGAAACAAAACCTTATTAATAGTTGGAATATATTGCTGTCTGTACAAGGTACATGAGCAATCTGGTTAACTTATTTCATGGTAAATAAGAAACAAAGAAGCATTAACTAGATTTCTTAGGATCTTAGATTGTAAGGTTTAAAATCTGCTAAGGTTGGATTCTTTAACCGTGCTGTAGAGTTCTATTTCGTATCTCCAAATTGGGGCCAGAAGAGCAGTGCACAATTTTTTTTTTTCTCGTATCAGTTTTGAACGTTTATCATATAGTGTTTTTCAGCATTATGTATCTTGTAGGCTGCAATCAATTCGTTTTGCTCTAGTTGGGGGGATTCTATGTTGGTCGTTTGTCTTGTTGTAGTCCAAGATATCATACTTGGTTCGTTATAGGAATGATGGTACTATTGAAGTAAAGAGGAGGAAGAGAGGGTTTTATTTAGGTGTCTCTGGGATAGACCAGCCCTATCCAAGGCCTTGTCTGGGCCCATATAGCTGGGTAAGCCTTTTCAGCGCCAACACTGCCCGATCACCGGACAGGGAGATGTAGACGCTCTTAGGAAGAGATTATTAGAAACCAGCATTGTTCCCAGGATCCCCGCATTGCTAGTCCAGTAGGCAAACATTGAGCTATTATCTGTAAACATTACATCTGTACATTTGTAAAGTGTACTATAAAAAAAAATTAAAATTTGAAGAGAAAGGAATGAGAATTTTATATTTTTCCAAAATTGAACATTAAATAAGTAATGACTGGGTTAAGGAATTATTTGTCTTTTGGCGAATTTTATATCTGGTATAAACCTTCTCTAGATATTTGAACATTTTCATAATGGTTTCTCATTTCATTTAGAGATTGATGGAAGAGAGAGATGGCCAAAGAAGAGACGCCATTATATTCCAGTTGAGAGGTGGAAACGCGAATGGCTAAAGAAGAAATTGTTGGATGACGTAAAGGAAGAAATAATGGGAAGAGGATTATGGAAAGAAATAATTGGATAATTCGAAAAAAAAAAATTTGGGGGATCGATATATAACAGTTTTTGTCGTCAAATCGAGAAAAGAAAAAAATCACAAATAGGCTAAAATAAAAAATCTACAGAGGAAAATTCCTTAGCAGGTTTTTTGAGGTTTACTTTATATCGTTTTGTGCGAATGTATGTAGAATTATCCGGAAAAGGTCAAAATCGATCAAAAAATAATCTCAAAAAAGGGAAGGGAAAAATGTTTGTAGCTTTTTTAACCCAAATATAACAACAAAATTTTTGTTAACTATTTAAAAAAAATAATATAACAAAATTTGAACATTGAAAGCAATAACAATAAAAGTTAAGCTTTAATATTTCATGTTATCATAACAACTGTGTATATACATATATAAATATATAAGTATATCACTGGTTATTCACATGTCTACATAAATATATATATATGAAGTAGCGAAATTCTGTTTTGTTTATGGGCACATTCCTGTGGTAAATGTACGTAGCTTTATCAGATTTTCCTACCATGAATATTGTTGAGATATACTGTATTAAAGCCCAGTTTACTATTTACTATTTACTGAATAGTTAACATTACTGTAAATAAATTTTAAATGATTATGAATGTAACTCCTCTAGAGTAAAACTTCAATTTAATTTTATTTTTCCCTTCCCTCTTACTCTTAGTAAGAAATCCTGTCAAATTTAGAAATGGAGTTTTCACCGAAAATACCTGTTTTGAGGTCCACCTGAGTACGAAAAAATAATTGTTTTAAATATCGGTAATAATAAATGTCGGTAAATATACTGAAAAATGCTTGGCGAACTTTTAAGAACGAACAAACCAAAGGTGAATGTAATCTCTTTGAAAAATGTTCGACTGAACATCAATTTTGTAACTAAGTTCCATAAATCTGCAACTATGTTTTTTTCCTAAATTTTCTTGACCATACATATACACGGAGTGAAATCAAGCTTTTGAACCAACCAATCACTCGGTGTAAACAAAAATCTAGTGTGAAACACTCACACAACTTTCTATTAATACAATTTAATTAGCAAACATTTTTGTAACGGCAAGAGAGAGAGCCAAGCCCGACCGAGAGAAAACAGACTCTCTCTCGTACTCTCTCACTTAAGCAGGCTAGAGTGGGGAGAATCTATATAAGCCACTAAGAGATCTAGACATCAATCTATCGGATTCAACCACATACATCGCATCGTGTCATATCTCTACTCCCACCTTTTATTCTATAAAATCATTATAAGTCCAATGCAGTTTGTGTAAGCTCATAGCCATACTACAACAGTGTCTTCATATCTCGTCTAATTAATCAACCCAATTTCTCTCCTCATCAACTCCATTATATTTTCTCTAAAACTGCAATGTTTACAAAAGTAGAGTACAGCGATAATAAAAAAACGTAAGAGGGGTTTTACATAGCTAAGTGGACACTGCGGGCGCCCTCTTTTTGCTCTTACTTAGCAATTAGCATTCCAAATTTAATGGAAATCTCTATAATCGTTTTCGAGAAAATTTCAAAAATATCAAGTACCTATTCGGTGAAATGGCATTTCCGGTATTCCGATTTTCTTTAAATTTGGATATTCCTAGCTGGTATTAGTAGCTACTTAATTAGTATTTAAAGATGGTAGAACCGTACTTTAATGGAAAGCTTGGCGCTATTGTTCCCCCCAGAATCCCCCCCAAAAAAATCAATTTTCCTGGGAAAATGTTTCAAATAAAAGTGAAATGAGTTTATGTGCGTGTGTACTAATACTAAATTTAACGAAAATCGGTGGTGGATTTTTTTCGTCGCAAAACTTTTTTCGAAAACAAAAAAACTGAAAATCAGTCTAGCAAAATCGTACTTCCGGATGATAGATTTTACATCACATAGTATCTAAACGGATTACCAAGTTTGAATTTCCTGCAGTTTATGTTTTTTAAGATATTTTGTTCACAGACACACACTGACACACACAGGAGCCAGCCTTTCGCAAAAAAAAAAAACATCTTTTTCGTACTCAGGAAACCTCAAAGTATGTATTTCCGGTGAAAACTCAATTTCGAAAATTTGAAAAGATCGTAATAATTCCTCCTACTAACACTTCCTCCTATTAACACTTCCTCCTACTATTATTACAATTTTAATTGTACAATGTTCTTTAAACTACGAAGTTATATCAGAGATATAGTTCCCTTAACTATGAATGTGACGCAAGGGTACATCCATACGTTGGTTTTAAACCAGTTAGTTGAATATGGAATATATATTGCAGATTGCATGATAGCGCTGCCATTAAGGGCTGAAAAATAATGGTTTTGCCATTTAGAGTTAATCCTATTGCTTCAGTTACCTTGAAATCCATTTTCCGAAAAAAAAACGTTTCAAATAAAAGTGATCGATTTATGCTGATAGCATTCAAAGCTTAAAAAAAAAATTGTTATAGCCGTTTAGAATTCCAAAATTGGAGAACCACTTTTTTTTTTAATTTGTATGAATAAGTTATTTACATAGTAAATTATGATAAATTTCTAATAAAAAGTAAGTAAATATTAATGGTTCATTTGTTTCGTCAAGTGTTAATTGAGAAAATAAAATGAAAACCTAACGAATAACTAATTGTCAACAAAAGTTAATTTAACAGAACGGTACGTTTATTTGACACAATTTGATACAATTGAATAAATTCACTATATGCATGAATAGGCTGTGAATTGTGTGTCAAAACTGAATACAATTATTTCACTTTGTTAATTTAATTAATATTTATTGTAATTATTACTTCATGTTATTTACCTATTACAATTTATAAATGTAAGTAACCCATTATAAAATAACTTTCTATATGCTGCATTAATGAATATAAAAGCATTATATACTAATCGGAAAAATTAAGTAGGCCCCGAGGAATTTATGACCGTAACATTCCAAATTATTGTCGCTGAATTCTGGACTACAATGTAATTACATTTGTGAATGACTAACCGCCTCGTGTGCTTACCAACATGTACTTCCTAAATTGGTTTGGAATATGGATTATCGGGCGCTCCTTCTTGTAATAGTTCATTTTGAAAATCTCGAATAGCACATATATTTCTGTGAGTCGAGAGAAAGCCGAATGAAAAACAAATTTCACTACGAATTCATTTTATATATACGTATATAATATAAAATGAAAATTTTATATATATATATATAATATATAATATACATATATACACTTGAAAAGCTCCCGCCTCTGGCGCCCTGGGTGGAGGATTGCCAAAATAAAAATGTAAGAACAAAGAAAACCCACTAACTGATGACAAAAGTTTTGTATATAACATTTTTAATAGTTTCAGAACTTTGAATTCTTATCGCTTCTTTTGAACGACATCTCGACAACGCAACATATAATTATCTGTGGCTGAATAAGGGTATATTCACAATTGAAACTCTGCCATTAAGAATTATTAATACTTATAGCAAATGCGAAAACTATAGGTAATTGCCGTCAAAATAGGACAAATGTGTAATACCTGTATGCAATTTAATGCGTGGAAGGAAAACTACTTATTCTACATGATCAATTCCTCTTGATTTTCAATGCTCGGTATTTCCCAACGTAAGGATTACGTTTTTGCTAAAATTTTCGTTATTTCACCAAAGTATCGGTGTAAGTTAGTACTTGATCCCAAGTTTGTTGTATATCTCAGAGCAACATCAGGTTCGTACATGTAAATCTGACCAGAATAAGATTTATAATGCTAAGTGTCCACTTGTGACAAAGTCTCGAGATCAGTCTCAGAAGGTTGTCCATTAGATCACTTTCCGTCTCGAGACTCAACAGTCACTGCACTCTCGAGACCAGGAACATTTCGTGTCCACTTGAGAGTCAAATCGCAGTCAGTTGTGTGATTTGATCGCAATTTGTCTATTTTTATCTTTTCTTTTCTAATGGATTTGCGCCAGGCCATAGCTTTTATAATTGCGTATAAGACAGCGGAAAGTGGAAAGAGTAGGTTTTTGTTTTAATAATTGTTTTAGCCAGGCGCCTGTACAATAGAGTTTGGTTACAATATTATGTTCACAGTAGTTTGTTTGTTTACATATTCAAACTTAAATCTATTAGAGTAAAATTTAACAGAAAAAAAAAATTTTTTCTCAGCTTTTTTTTTTTTGTGTTTGTGTTTTATTTACAAAATTAACATGGAAATTCATAATGGTGCGTTTTCTATTTTTTAACAAACACCTGTTCTTGGCAAAATTTGGAATTAACTGAACATCATCGCTTGAAATTACTTGATGTATCTCTGCGCCTACTCATGTCCCATTTATGCGCGCCTATTGGAAGGTTAAAAAACAATTAAACCAAATACAAATAAAAATATAGAATTCCGAAGTAAAAATGAAAAATACACACAACAATGAAATCAAGTCTCCGAGAGCTGAGAAAATCTTTAAACACTGATAGAATTCTGAAGACTGAGTCACGAGAGCAGAAATGAACATGTCCATTTGTGATCGTTATGCTCTCGGAGACCTGCGCAGGCTTGTCTCCGAGACTGCTCTCGGCCCCTATCCACTTCTCGAAACTAGTTGCGAGACTATTTTGTCACAAGTGGACACATCATTAGTCGTAACTAAGCCTTAAAGAGATGGAGTAATATCAAAGCAAAACACTGTAACACCTTAATCAAGGGTTATACTAACCAATCTTGCCTGTCTGTGTGGCACTTTGATAAATAATTATTATGTTAAAATAATTATTCGGCATGAACATTCTTGCATGGCATGCTTCTTATGGCGGACTCGCCACTTAACATTCTCCAGAAAAATCTGCGTCAAATGGTGCAACCCGCTTGATAATCTGTGCAGCCGAATTTCCAATTCGCATTTCACAAAAACGTGACCAAAATCTGGAACAAAATTCCTTTTTGTTAAGTATGTAGAATATAAGATATATAAGGTAAACTATACATTGTAGCAAAGATGAAAGAGTAGACAAATTTGATCAAATTCCAATTAGGAAAGATGTGGCAAGTTAAAAAAAAACAAATATATATTTTAACGTCTGCATCCATCAGTTTATTTTAACAAGCGTTCCCTATTCAAACCCGTTTCTTGTGAAATGTATTGTAATTATTTCTGGTTAAATTGGAGCAATATATGATTAAACTATTGAAGTGGAAATTCACCAACAGAGCAAGGGACGGTAAAATGAAAATCAACAGGTTTTTCATTATGGTAACTGCAGCAAAAGCAAGCATTAAGTATATATATTATGTTATTATAGTTTGCAGTTTATAATAATAATTAATTAATTGTTTAAATTAAATTTAAATGTAAACAAACAAAAAAAGCATGGCTACTCAGAGAATATGACTGAAAAAAGTTCAGGTCTAGATGTATGAAAACATATTATTTAAATTTGTAAACAAAGTAAACTGTTGTTTCTGAAGATCTGAATAAAATATTTCATATAAGAGTGATAGCCTTACACCTATGCAATTAACATAGCAAGTTTAAAGAAAAACGTTATAGCCATTTTCTAGAAAATGCTAGATAACTCGGAAACCTATTTTTATTTATATTATCTTCGATATGAAAATAAACTGTCACATTAAAAGTTACTGTGCTGCTCCCTCAGAAACATTCTTGTCAAATGCATTGATGGTAACTAAACGTAATATCAATCTTAGCTTCCTGCAATTTTTCGTTTTTGAGACATTTGGTTTACACGCACACAAACCACCATTCACTAATTAATAACACTAATTTTTTCATACTCTGTGGTACTTCAGAACATTTATTTCCGGTGACCAGAATTGCGGCAAAAATTTTATACGATTTTCTTGTTTCCACAGCGAGCAATTTCTACATCAAATTTTTCGGTCTTCGTCCACACTTCACATCCATATATTATCTCGATACCCGTTTTTCTCTCCCAAGTACAGAATTCAGCGTCCCAATCATTCTTTTTCCTTGGCTTATTTTTGACAAAACATCTCATTCATTGGTCCATTTTCTGAAAACCATACTACAAGATATTTAAATTCTTCACTTTTTGGCCTGGGCTAAGTATCTATTTCAAGCCTTTTACATGCGAATTTATCGCCAGATATTCCGATTTCTTCATATTAACAACCAGGTCACCATTTGAGTGAGCCTCAAAGGAGCTTTCGCATCATATAGGATATACGCTCCTCTTCCATTAACCTGGTCGTCGGCGAACTGCAAGCTAAACAGAAACTCGTTTTCTAATTTAACTCCCATTCCTTTATATTTCTTTTTCCAATCCTTCAGCAAATGCTTCACATAGATCCTGAATAGTAAGGATTTTAAAAGGACTTTAAAAAAAAGTGGAAATCAATACAATGAAAAAAATAGGATATCAATATAAGAAAACGAAATTTTTTAAGTGGCTTTTGCAAGAAAAGAATTGCTTTTATTAAAGATATTCTATAAATTGATTAAATCAGTTTATTTTAAACGTAAACAAAAAATCAGCATCGATGCTCAGTTAGCAAAATAATATATTGATATTGAACAGCGGGAGATAGTGAACAATGGGGAAAGAAATACGTTTAGACATGGAATATATATTTACTACAAGAGTGAAGGCAGTGGGAACGCAAACGACATAGTTGAATTGGAATAAGGATGAATAGAAGTGACTGTATATATACATATACTTTTTCCATTTCAGTTGTTACTACGTATTTTTATACAGATCACGCTCGATGTATATGATGTTGACAAGATTGTTTGTAAGAGGACAAGTAAAATGACGGATTTCTAGAAACATGTTTCACTACAAGTCTGTGGTTACAAGTTAGGAATAATTCAAATAAATAAGAGATAAGTGGGGCTTAGATTGTAGAAAGTTCGAGTAATATATTCAGCAATTCAGGGAGTAATTTACAAATATAATAGGGTGTATAAAAAAAACGAAAAGCTTTTTATCAGCTCACACATGATTAACGGATAGGACTGAATCTTTTCTCCTCAGTCTTGTTGTCAGAATTGTAGCCTAGCTTTTTTTTTGGAAAAATCATTATTTTCTTTTACTTATAAGAAACACTGAATGATCAAAATTCTAGTCCTAAGAGAATAGCAATATTCTCTGCGTATCTACCGATACAAGCAAGCCAAAGTTATACACTGGCTAAGAATACTTAGCGTGAGTTATATAAGTGATTGTGTTCTAGTTGTATACACAATCATTTATGGCTCTTTGAGTGGAACTCTCGTGATCAGAAGTTTTCTACATCTTAGTTCGTTTCAACTTGTACGATTTGTAACAAATTGAATATTAGAGAGAGACAGAGAGTAAGTGAGTGATATAAAGCTGATGACCTGCTTTTGTCTGTCTTTTGTGGCTCCTTTTTTCTTTACTTCGTCTTGCTGATGTATAAGAAGAGATATCACAAACTAAAATTATTTTTATCAGAAATACACATGAGTTGAATTATAAGTTTTGTGGTTTCTAGCCGATTACAGATTCTATCCATCGGCAGAGTAAGTTTAACAAAGTTTCTGTAGAGAGTTGACTTGAACTTTAAGTTTTTGTCACGCACATTTCAGAAATTGTCTACACAAACTTTGACAACAGGATGAGAATCCAAAATCGGCCAGAAACTATAAAAAATAAGCATGATACGACGGATATTCCCGGATGGATCACATGTACCGGATGGCAGCATATATTCAAATAGCTACTCCATTTCGTTTTTATTTCAGTCATGGTAAATTTTATTCTATTTCTTTTTTATTATTTTTATTTTGATAGAAAATATGGTATAGAAAAATCCGAAATTTATGGCTGTTTTGAATAATTTTAATAAACGAAAACTTAAAAAAAGAAGAAAAAAAGCAGAGATGTATCTTTGTATAATTTGAACTTCATATTTATTTCATACCTCTTTTGTTAATATATAATCAAAAATTTATTCATTCAAATTTGCTCTTTGATGTAATGATGGTTTATGTATTATTCTACTTTGTTTGTAATGCCCAGGGTCTTCATTAAGTGAAGTAAAGTGCCTTGTGAATATGATCTCTATATAAATATTACTTTCTCTTACAGTTTTTCTATTATTTCCTTACATTTTTATTGTTTTTTGCAGTATATATATTATCTATAATGTTTATTATAATAAATATTTACGTTATATTATTTCTCAGAAAATGGGAGTATGTAAATAAGTGGATGGATAAATTTACATGAATATGTTGTTCAGGTTTATTAACTGGCATAATTTCCATATATTTACAACTGGGTCACATTTACATTGAAAGTATAACGAACATTTTCCTATCTGTAAATTATTTTTTCTTTTTCTGTAGATAAATATTAATAAAAAAGATATATAAATATTCAATTTCGTAAATGACTAGACTATTCTTACAGTTTTCCTTTTTGTGGTCTGCTCTATTGTCGTACTTACTATTTATATGGTTTGTATTCCCCGGAAACTGCCCGAACACTCAACTTTTCCCCTCTCCCGTTTTTTAAATCACAAAATGTAAATATTTATCATTACTTTTACTACTATAAATTGTTTTCCTTTATTCAGTGGAATTATTTTATAAATATGAGTGCATCTAGTTTTAGATAAAACCAGAAGGGTGTTTTTTAATGGAACCAATCGCCAGCAAATTCAACATGCAAAGCTGGGCTCAATTGTTCTATTAACACCCGCATAAAGGTGCTACTAGCACGCTCTATTACGCAAGTCAACTATGCATTACCCTCTGCTGTGCCCAAAAGAGTGTAAAGGCTTCAACTACTACCGCCAATTGCGACTAGCTGTAAGAGAAAACGAATACGAATCTGCTCGCTATGCATTACCATCCTTCCATAGAATGGTTAGCAAAAAAAAAACGCTTATAGTTAGCTGCACGGTAACCCAATAATACTCAATATTAGCCAATGAGTGTGTCATCGCCAAAATGCTAGTAGTTCATCAGCTCAAACGTTCACTTTGACATATATATATATTATGTTGCAGAATATCTCAGACATAACCTGCTGCTTGCGTAAGAATTCCATTGGTTAATGGTTCATTGCTATTTGCACTAATTTTAGAAAAGTGATTAAAAATCAACCTAATTGATTTAAATTTACATTCATTACAGTAATGTGCGATCATTTGTTTAAAAAAATGGTGACATTAAATGAAAAATGAAATTAGAGGATAAGAAAATTTAGAGATGGTTGATATGAAACATGAAGAAAAATATATATATTTCTTTTAAGGATGGTGGTTGGAAGGGGTGGAGTAGAAAAGGATATACTAGGACATTATGGTAGAAGCACTGTCTTTCTCCTCTGGGAATGCGGCAATAGAATGAGATTAAAGAGTTTTGAACAAAAGAAGGATAAAATGTATAAAAATATAAGGATGAATGTAACAGCACAAGGGAAGAGGATAGTG
Organism: Triatoma infestans; assembly: GCA_011037195.1. Lineage (NCBI taxonomy): Eukaryota > Metazoa > Arthropoda > Insecta > Hemiptera > Reduviidae > Triatoma > Triatoma infestans. The sequence goes on along the minus strand of JAAEAF010003664.1, from coordinate 141,842 downwards.
TGGGGCCGCCACTAAGGGAGGCAGAAGATGGATGGCATAATGGAGTGAGAAAGGATGAGAAATAGAGCAAGAAACGCACTCATGTTCAGAGTTGAGTTCGTCTGTAGGGAGATGGGAAAAGACTGTGTTTAATAAAAGCCCTCCTTAGTCGATATAGTGATGAGAGGAAATGCGGACAGCTCAGTAGTCCACTTTTTCCTTTTCACAGCTGATGGATGGATGAAAAAAAAAAGAATATATATATATATCATCAGTACTGTGGAGTCAGTGGTTGCAGTCAACGCTACTAGCTGAGTGTATCCCACTGTAGAAGAGGCCATCATAAGTCTACAACGACTTGCCAACACTACACATTTCTTATTTCTGTCTTAATCCTGTCTGCCAAAAACTCTGTTGGAAAGACAACGCTCTTATCGTGAATTCTACTTTCTTTCTTTTTTATTTATTTTTTTTTTTTTTACCTCTTTTCTCCTACTTCTTCTGAATTATTTTCGTTCAGAACATTTTGCAATTACTATCAACGGACTAGTGAAAATCGGCTTAATTCACTCTAACAGTAATAATTAAATAAGTTTTCTCCAAAATCTTTATTTTATATATATATATATATAGAGAGAGAGAGAGAGAGAGAGAGAGAGACAATGAAGTTTTTTAGCTCTATGTCAGAAGGAAATTTTACTATATTTCAGATGTGAAAAGTAGAGGATAAATTTATATTATTTTGGAAGGAAACTTTATGTAAGAAAAGCAAAACATTCATTTCATCTTTTAAAACACTTGTATGAACATACAGGCGATTTTCTTTTTACTGAAATCTTTATATTTCTAAATAATAAATTTTATTGAAACTCCAAGTTTTTCCAAATGGTGTGAAACACTCGCATGGCTTGCTCTTACCCCTGTTAATACAGGTTGGTGTATAAAATGAGAAATTTTATTTAAAACTCAAATTTTGCTCATTTGTCCTAAAGTAAATATAGAGGTGGTAGGGGGGGGGTACCAAGTTATCCACCGAGGCAGTTGGGGAATGAGGTAGGAAATGATTGTTTACATTGTAGAGAGCGCCAATAATATTGGAACACCCATGTTTGAATTTTAACGTGCCACATTCTTCAGAACTATGTAACAATGTTTCGCAAGAAAAATGTTGGATTTATATCCCGTGGAGTTTAAAGTAATTCGTTATAGTCATTTTAGAACTTAAAAAAACCTATTCTGTTAAAATGTACTTCCTGTTTAACAATGCTTCTAATTATATTAATATTATAAGGATGGCAATATCATACATTATACTGAACTGTACTTTAGAGTAAAACTTAACACTACTTCCCCCCTCCCCCCAAACACAACAAAAAAGCAATTTCCGCTGGAAAATTTTTCAAATAAAAGTGATAGATTTTATATTTTCAGACAGTATTTTTTATTATTATTATTATTATTATTATTATTATTGTTATTAAACCCACTAGAGGGCAGTGTCTGAGCTCGCGCTCATCCCTGCCCATACACAGTACAATCAACAAATAATTCTGCCAAATCCATAGACGCGTGGACTACTGCGTAAAAGATCAAATATACAATATTTACAATATTTAAATTTCCTAAATTATTTACAAAAACCCCCCAGTTCCGCTGTACTCGATATTCCAGGGGAGCCTCAATTAACTAACCTATTTACTAATTAACTAACTAATACTCTATACTAATCCTAAACCCTAACCTTACCGCATTCATACAATATGCACAACAATAATAAATAAATTCAATCAACCCATGTTCACTCCGCCTACTCTACCCAACTATTGTTAATCCTTCTAGATAATGACGCGGATGCAAATTCACTGTAAGCTTTATAAGCAAACTTGTTTTCCAATAATAGACCAAGATTTTCACTGTTTAGGCCCACATGAAATCCAATCTTGCCCCGGCAATGCACTCTTAAGTCTTCTTATGAATGGCAGTCAAAGATTATGTGTTCCGCGTACTCACGCTCTTCACAGTGACACTGAAAATCATTTACAAGCCCCATATCATACCACCTTCCATTTAAAAGACCATGCCTTCACACCAATCGTGATACAGCGTAAGAGAACTCTGAGGGAATCACTCTCCTGCCTCCACCAGCATCAGGAACAGAACGAAAGGTTGTCCTACCCTTATTCGAAGAAGCCCAACGAGATTTCCGTTTCTCCAGTAAATCCTCATCTGTTTTTTATTCTCTTCTGTTGGAATCTCCAGAGCTCAAAATCATAACTTTCTTCCTGAATAGGTAATGCCTACACCGTAATACCGTAAAGGGAAAAATTTGTACGTTTTCTCAGAAAATATCTGGCCGCCGATCTAACGACATCCAAATCTACAGGGAGACAGCCTGTGGGAACTTGGAGAGCCTCAGTTGAAGTCGTTCTACTAAATCTGCCCATTAATAATAAAATTGAGCGCTGGATTGCAGAAAGATGCCTAAAGATCACAGAGTTAGTGGCCCTACAATACCAAACCGACGCCCATTGACACAATTTGAGCAAGAAGGATACTCCTATACATTATTTTTATTGTTCTTTTTTTCAGGTCCCATTCCTTCCTAGTAATCTGACTCAGCTGGCCGATTAACTTTTTTGATTTGGTTCTTAGCTCCCTAATATGAGGTACAAAATGTGACTTCCAAATATTTAGACTGGTTCATCCATTTTTAGACAGTATACGAAATTTCAAGAAAATCGTTGGAGCCATTTTCTAGAAAATCGCGAAAACTGAAAAAATATAAAAAAAAAGATGATTGAATAAAGTCGCACTTGCGCAGTTCATTGATTTTGCCCGAAAATATCGTGTCTGTTGTGCGGTGATAGTAGTTAAACGGAATACCAAGTTTGAGCTTCTTGAGGTCTCTTTTCGGTTTGCGAGATATTTTGTTAAAACACACACACACACACACATATATATATATAGACCATTTGAGAAAACTCAATTTCGAAATTTTGACACGATTGTAGTAATACTTGCTCTCTCACTAGGAACAGGACAAAGTAAATGTACGAGTATAATATATATAATAATAATAAGTTATACATAATAATATATAATAAAAACATATATTAATTATAACAATTATTTATTGGTTACAATAAATTATTATTGGTGACTTCAATTAATTCCTCTCCTAATTTCATTCGTCTCTTTTTGAGGGTTTTCCACCATTTCGAAAAACTAATATTTGAGATTTAGCTAAGTTAATTTTTAAATTCCACATGTTACAATACTCAATGATATCGGTTAATCATACTTTGTAGAGTGTTTGGTTCAGACGCCAAGAGAACCAGATCGTCCGCATAAGCTAATAACTTAATTCTCGCGTTCAAAAGTTAGAAGTTTCGTGAGCTTTTTCACTAAAAAAAACAGGTTATATATATTTTTTAATTAATTGTTACTCAATATGGGATTAAAATTTCATAAACATTCTAATACCATTACACAGACAACAAAAAGCTGTACAAGACGATATAAAAAAGACGTTCAAAAACCTCAAAGAACAAGCATAAACCCTTCAAAATTAGAGAACGTATTATCACTTCAAAATCAGCAGACCAACTCAAGACAAAGTAAATATATACTTACCTTTCGTGATTCATAAGATGATTCAAAGCTGAAGATTGGTTACCATTTTCTATCCAAATTAATGTTGTAAAGCGAATATGTGGTAAATACTTAACTTAGAAGATCTTTATTTTACGAATATATTCGAAGTAAATCGGATAAAAAACAACATTTATTTCTTTATCTATAAATTTTATTCAAATTTAATCTTTGAAAAGATTTATTTTTTTTTATTTGTAAATAAATATGGAAGAAATTAGTGAAGAATAACTTTTATTTATGACATAAATGTTTAACGAAGCGTTTACGCGACTATGTTTGTGTGTGTGTGTGTGTTTATTAAATATTCCTAATTCGTCTATGAAGTTTGTCTTTTAATCTTTGAACCAAGCAGTGTGTTTAACCCTTTTAATGGGGTAATGGTGTCCAGATATATGAAAATGTTTGGGAATTTTTTTTTATTAAGACTGCCACATTCAATGATATTGATTTAGTTTATTTCTGATGAAAAGATATATATAAAAATAGTAAATAGTTTTTTAAAAGAAAAAAGATAGAAAAATTGTCATGTTTCCTTAACAATAAAGTAGACCAATACTATTACGCCTATTAGAAAATTGCTGTTTTCTAATCTTACCATTGAAATATATTAAAAAAAATTATAGTTTTATTGATAAACTAAAAATATAAAAATATGTAGTGTCTTATATCGTATAAATTCTTGAGAAATATAAATCTCATTTGCACAGCCTCTAAGGAATAGATAGTCCCTCTCTCTCTGTGTCTTCCTCTCACTTTATTTCTCTTCTTCTCTTTTTTTTTTTTAGATGAAATAAGATCTCTTGAGAGGAAAGTTACTGCAATATTTATATTATGGCAAAGATAGGAGGTTAAAAAAGATGAAAAAGAGGTAGAGGGGGTCACAGAGGAAAAGTGGAAATGTGGTGTTAGATAACTAGTTAGGTAGTATGAGAAGATGTGTGTGTGTGTGTGTGTGTGTGTGTGTGTGTGTGTAGTGAGGTGGAGTGAGTAGACGAGAGGAGGAGGAGTAGAGTCTATAGAGAGACTAGCAATATAGCACCAGGATATGTGAGTGTGTGTAAATATATATATATATATATATAAAAGTGTGTCTAGTTGGTTGTGTAAAGCGTGTCAACTATATAACCAACCCTTTGTGTAAAGTGTGATGTTCGAGAAGGGCATATATATATATATTAGAATGGTGGTTGGTTGGTTGAGTGAGAATTTCCCGCGGGGAAAAAAAAAGAAGAAAATTTGCTACCTCTCTCCTCCCCTGGTGCACAACTATCACACCGGTCTATATATCGAAATGTGTATGTGTGTATGTGTGTAGATAAGCACGCAATAGTTTCTCTTGCCAGTCTTTCATTTACTCTTTTCCAAGATGAAAAGAGTTTTCTGTTTACTATCACTGCAGTAATTGTGGCCAGCAATTTACTCATAGTCCTCCTCTGAAAATTAAAAATCTTATTAAAATTGAGAAAATTGTAAGGGGGGAACCTGGCGACTTTCTCTTACTGCAGTAAATACAATAGTATACAAAAATGACAAATCGTCTTTACATTTCAAATTTTACTCGTTTGTGCTAACATTAGATAGTAGGGGACAAGTATCTATCCAGGCAGGCAGTTTCATTATAATCCTATAGAAGCGTCAAAAAACAAAATCATGTTGGTTTTTACGAAAAAAAAAAAAACCTATTATGCATTTTTGCACTTCCGTTAACCGATTTACTTCAAAGTTGGAATTCTCGCAATGCTTCTAATGCGTATATTAATATTATATAGGTTGATAGAACTATATATTGTATTGAAGTGGAACTTTAGAGAAAAGTTTAGCTATACTGTTCCCAAAACACCGCCCCCAATTTACAAATCAATTTTCCCGGGAAAATTGTGCAACTAAATAAAAGTAATAGATATTTGTTGTGGTGGTTGGTTTCGCAGAGCTGGAAAGCATCAGAGACATTTTCCGTGGTAGCCTGCTTCATTTTGTGGTCATCGGCCGGTTTCGGGCGTTCGCCCATCTTCAGGATGCGTTTTTCAGACAGTGTGCCAACACAGACTCGTATAGAGTAACTTAGTTTCACACTAACTAGGGAAGCCCGAAACCGGTCGATGACCACAAAATGAAGCAGGCTACCACGGAAAATGTCTCTGATAATAGATATTTGTTTGTTGCATATTGCACACAAAAGTTTAATGAAAATCGTTTGAAACTCTTACCGACAAAAAACTGAAAAATATCCTTCCGTAAAGTTGCACTTCAGATTGATACAGTTTGGACCAGAAACTTTCGTGTCATAATGGTGGTAGGATCAAAAAGGAATATTAAGCTTGAGCTTCCTGCGTTTTTTTTTTATTTTTTTGAGATATATTTAATGCAAAAATTATTTTTAAAAATGAAATCCTATTTTTTAAAGTGCCGCCTTATGACCTTTTAAGTTTGTTAAAGTATACAAACACGTAAAAACTTTACAACAGACCGATTGTGTTTCAAACAAAACGACTTTTAATATAAAAACATTTTACGACTTTATTCCAAATGAAGAGCCTTTGTTTGTTATTTTTCATCAGGGTGTGGCCGGGGCACCGTTAAAAAATACACATTATCAAAATACATCATCTATTCTTTATTTATTACATTTGATCGATGTGCGTAAATACTTGTTGTAAAAATGTTGGTAATACTAAAAATAGTAATTTTTGTCGACCAGTATTTAACAAATGCAAAAGAAAGGCAGAAGAGAAGTTATCCATTGAATTGAAATGTAATTGGTGTGATGTTTAGTTGTAGTAGCTTGTGGCGTGAGCGGTTTTGTAAAGGGCTTGTGTGTATGTTCAAAGAGAAGAGAAGTAATAAGAATAATTAAAAAAAAAACACTGGTAGATTAAATTAAATATATTATCTTTAAAGAATTTTAAATACTTTTCAATAACACAGTAATATACTTATTAATATACTGAAACTAGCTAAGTTTTAACATATGACTGGCACTGATGCTAAGATAGCGATTCCTAGTACAAGTGTTCTGATTGATTGTCTAATACAGACTGTTTTAAAAGAATGCCTTCTCTTCATAGTTCAAATCCTCACCTTTGAGAAGGGCCAAAGACAATGCTAACCAAGTTCATGAACTCTGTTGTAACGGTAGTCTTCTACCTGTATGTACCCTTTCTGCCAGCGAATGTTAGAATTTCTTCATAATTTTGACATATTTCAAATAATATATTTCTATATTTCTGGCATCCATCACAGAATCAATTGCTTTAATACTGTGGTCCGAGTAAGTGCAGGCCTGACATAATGTGGGGGGAAAAAGTAGTTTACACTTATTGACACTAAAATAAACCCACGTATATAGTAGGTACATTTACAAATTTCATAAAATGTTTTTGATTGAATGTATCTATTCTAATTATATTAAAATATTAAAAGTTTTTACTTATTTATTTAGAATATATTTTTGGTTATTTTATTTCATCGATATTTTTATTTACTTATTTTTTTTTTCGACATGACTTCAGCCCAGAATGGTTGAATATTGTAATTGTTGTGGTTGATTCCGCAGAGCTGCAAAGCATCAGTGATATTTTCCGTGATAGCCTGCTTTTTTTTGTGGTCATCATCAGGATGTTTTTGCCAAACAGTGTAATAACATAGACTTGCACAGAGCTTTGTTCAGCAATTATTTTCTCATTTCTTCATTCGCTCTGTATTCGTTCATTTATTAAGATCCATAGAGGATTTTCTGTGCCCAAACTTATTACAAAATAATTATAATAATTTCCTAAAAATATGAACAACATCATTCTAAACAGAATCGCAGGTGAAACAGTGACATACAAATCCATTGACTCCGTGAGGGACCAAAGTGAAGTAGTGAATTTTCCAACAGAATTTCTTAATTCACTCGATGTTCCCGGATTACCGCCACACATTCTAAATTTGAAAATTGGAGTGCCAATTATATTACTCCGAAACATCAATCAGCCAAAGTTATGCAATGGTACACGATTAGTAGTTAAAAAATTGATGAATAATCTAATTGAAGCAACAATTCTCATTGGACCTCATAAAGGTGAAGACGTACTACTTCCACGAATACCACTCCTTCCGACAGATATGCCGTTCGAGTCAAACGACTTCAATTTCCAATACGCCTTGCGTTCGCTATGACTATCAATAAAGCGCAAGGACAAACTTTGCAAGTGTGCGGTTTGAATTTAGAAAACGAATGCTTCTCTCATGGGCAATTATATGTCGCATGCTCCAGAGTCGGTAAGCCATCTGATCTTTATGTTTATGCAGAAAACGGAGAAACAAAAAAATATAGTCCGTTCACTAGCTTTACAATAAAAAAAGACTTTCAGTTAAAAACATTTTTTACTTTCTTACCTTTCAGTGCACAGCAACGCAAAGTAAGGGTATTAAATTGAATGATGTGTTTTCTTGCTGAATCTACTTATGTTAACTATAATACTTCTATTTACTTTCCTAAAAATCAGACTGAGCCACAGCGAAGCGTGGGTGGGTTAGCTAGTTTGTTTATAAAATATTATTTTTTTTAATATGTGAATTGTTAATTAATTTTTTTTCATTATAATCAGCCATATTTAAAAATAAGAATAATTATTTTATAAAAACTATTTTTTACAAATATTCGATTTTTTTTTCGTACTCAGATGACCTCGAAACATGTATTTCCGGTGAAAACTCAATTTCGAAAATTTGACACGATCAAACTGTCTCTTTCTAAGGAATAAGAGAAGGTAATAAAGAAGAGAAATGAATGAAAAATTAAGGGCCATATATATTGTCAGCTGTATCCAAACATAAACTTGTTATATGCCAGTATGGTGCTATAATAGAAACGATGTAGTTTGGTAGTTATAGGGAGTTACAGAGAAGAGATGGAGAGAGAGAGAGAGAACAGATGTGTGTGGAAGAGAGAATGACTGAGAGAAAGGAAGAAACAGAAAATATAACCCCTTTCCCTGCCAAATAATAACCTATATGAAGGGTCCAGAATCTAATATTTTTATCTCGCTTTGTTCAGCAAATATTTTCTCATTTCTTCATTCGCTCTGTATTCGTTAATTTTTTAAGATCCATAGAGGTTTATCGGTGCCCAAACTTATTGCAAAATAATTATAATAATTTTCTAAAAATTATAAAAAAAAATACTATTGCAAGGAACGATAGCTACCCCTCTTTAAAATATTTACAAAATAAGAAATAAAAAAATCTAGGTCGAAACTTTCACACACTCCTTCTCTTGTTGAAATTATTATAATTCTAATAAACAAATTTTCTATTAACTTGGAATGTTTACTGACAAGTTATGCTTACTTATCGCGTAAGCTCGGATATCACGGCCATATCAACTTTGAAAATGAAGGTCGATCACTTTGGTTTACAGGAGAAAGTAAAACGTTGAGGAAGAACTTTATTTAGTTTTCTGAACAGAAAATCAGATTGAAAGATATCGTTACTAAATATACTAAACTTTAAAATTAAAAAAAAATCTGGTGTGAAACACTCACACTACTTTCTTCCACTACAATTTACTCAATTATAAAGCCAAAAATATTCTTCAAACTTATAATTTTCTACTACAAGTTCAGTTATCTTCAATGTTATATTAATGTGAGAATTTAAACTTAAAGAAACCGCTTTTTTTTGAAGAATCATCACCTTAACCCTCCCAAATGAACTTTTTCGGCAAAAAAAGTTTAACAAAAGTGATACATCTCTGTTTTTCATCGTTTATATAACAAATTTAATGAAAAGACATCGATAGTTTTATAGAGACAATTCACAAAAAAAAAAAAAAAACTATTCAGTAAAAACGCACTTCCGGTCAACCGATTTTTGTTTTTTCAATCTCGGAATTTTGGCAACATATTTAATTATAATTTAATATTATTTGAATAAAGGAATCGTATAATAAATTAAATTAGCTAGCACTTTAGAGGAAAATATTCCTACCCCCAAATAAATTTTCCTATACAAAAATTTCCAATAAAAGTTGAAGCTCTTAATATGTATAGTTGATACACCAAGTTTAAAGAAAATCGTTGAAACCGTTTTCGGAAAATTACAGAAAACTGAAACATTTATTCAGTAAAGCAAGTACCTCCTATTGAGAAATTTTGACAGATACCATGGTGCTTTGAACTTTCTCCGATTTTTTTGTTTTTGACATATGCTGTTTACACACACACACACACAGAGCATTTTATAAAAACCACTTTTTCGGACTCAGAGTACATGTTTTTCCCAGTGAAAATTCGATATCCATAATTTGACACGAGCCTCCCCTTACTCCTAATGTTTATCATTATTAATTTTAAAATGGTTTTCAAATTGACAGGCCTTGAAATTATAATGAGGTGTTTGTAGGCAATGACCAGAGAAGTTTTTAAAGAAAAAAGAATTCTTTGTTGCTCTACATAGGAGGACACTCCTCTCCTACCCTAAATAGCTCCTGAAGAAGGGCACCTACCAACGGCACCAGAAACGTAGAGCAACAAAGAATTCTTTTTTCTTTAAAACCTCCACTGGCCATTGCCATATAAACATCTCATCATTATTAATTTTGTATATTCATGTTTAATGAACTTAAGAGAACTTAACAACTGCACAGTCTGCTGGAGGAATATTACGTTAGTATGTTTAGTTATATATTAGTTTTGTATATCTTTATGAAGAAACTTTATAATCAGCAAATAAACTTGTTATGTTTAATGTTAAACTTTTGAATTTATATTTAGAAAATACACTCAGTACCGCTTTCTGATGAGATCGGTGTAATTAACTGTTTTGGCAGCTATTTACAAAATTTAACTAATTTATTAAGAATTAACTATCTCTTTTTGATTTGTATCCTAATTAGTGGACTGTCTGCTCTGTTTAATTTGTTGCTATTAGTTCGTGTAAAATTATACAATTTTATGGTCAGTATCCACTTTTCAAATTATTTGGGTCAGTTAATAAAACCGTGCATTGAGATACATATTATTATATAAATATAATTCTTGATATGGAGTTTTGGTTCATGTATTTTCCAGCTCCAAAAGATTTTTATTTGTATTTATTTTGAAGTCTTTTAATCCATTTTTTTGCGACCATGCCGGATTTGCGAAATTGAGTTTTCACCGGAAATACGAGGCCTGTCCAGTAAGTAAGTGTACTGAATTTTGTAGGTTACAAAAATTTTTATTTGAACAAAAAAATTACCTGGTTACATTAGTACATATGTAAGCTATTTTTCGACATAGCCACCATTCCTCTCAATGCGGGTGGTGAATCGGGGTATTAATTTTTGGATGCCTTCCACGAAGTAGTTTCCCACCAACCCCTTCGTCCATTCTCCACCTCTACCTTCACCTCCTCGCCGATTGAAAACCTTTTTCCACCCATGTGCAGCTTCAGGAAGGTATAGAGATAGTAATCTGAAGGTGCTAGGTCAGGGGAATGCGCGGGAGGTTCAGGACATCCCATTTAAACGAGGCAAGCATTCCTTCGTGGCGTTGGCCGTGTGTAGTCTGGCATTGTCGAGCAGCTGGCAGACTCCCTTTGTAAACCTCAAACCGGAGTTTTTTCCTTCCATACGAGATAACGGATGACGCCGCGTATTTTACAGATTGGATTGACATGTTTCACGAAACATATTGTCGCGTCGATAGTTCTCAACGTACTGAAGTCGAACCGGTCTCGTTGCGAAGAGGAGGAATCAGGCTACACGACAGTGTAGCCAACATGTCGAAAAAAAGTCCCTCCGGCCGTGACAGCCTCAGTACACTTACTTACTGGACATGCCTCGTACATGTTTTTTGTGGTCCCCTGAGTGTGAAAAAAATGTTTTAGCAAATGGTGTGTATATATGTGTGTGTTAACAGTATATCTTAAAAAACAAAGCAAATCTTGCAGGAAATTTCAAACTTGCTATTCCGTTCAGGTACTTACTACTATTGCATCATACACGAAGATTTCGGGCAAAGTCCATCAATCGCATCTGCGATTTTATTGATTTTTTTTGTTTTTAATTTTTCCATGGTTTTAGTAATTTTCTCCAACGGTTTTTATTAAACTTCGTATACTATCTACACACATAAATAACTATCACTTTTATTTGAAACATTTTCCTAGGAATTTTGATTTTTGGAGTTCTGGGGAAACAGCAGCGTCAAGCTTTGCTCTGAAATACAACTTCAGTGTAATATATAGTTTTATCACCTACTTAATATTAATGCAGAATATTATAGAATGCCAAATTTAATGAAAATCGGTTAACCAGTAGTGCGATTTTACAGAATTGGCTTTTGAGTTTTTGTAATTTACTCGCAGAACTGTTACAACGATTTTCCTTAAATTTGAAATGCTTGCTACATAGACAGAGACGTATCAAATTTATTTTAAATATTTTTACTGAAATCATCAATTTTAGAGGGGTTAATGGGGGGGGGTTCTGTTAATTACTTTAAATTTAAATTTATACATGTTTTCTTGGTTTTAACAACATAAGGCTGCTCAGGTATACAAATAAAATCCCTACCACCATTTTTATGGCCAGCCCAACTAAACATTGTAACGTTGCAATTTTATAGAAAATTTCCAAATTAAAGTATTAATTAGAGTAAGAGAAAGTCATATGCGTGTTTCACTCCAGATTTTTTTTTTTTTTTGGTAAATCGGAAGTACCACTTCACTAAATAATTTTTCAGTTTTTGCAATGATTTTGACAAAATCTTATTGTCAAGTCTTCCGGTAGTATTTAGTAGAAATATCAAATTTGAACTTGCTACAAATTTCTGTTGTTGCGTTATTATGCTGACTGTAATGGTAGCAAGATTTGATGGAATGTAAACACGAAATCATAATTATATAAAATTGATATGTTGAATGAGAAAAGAATGAGTATAGAGGGTAGAGTGACCGAACGATGAGTGATTCTGTTGGGAGCGTGATGAATGTAGAATAGTGTAGCGTTGATGTTGCGAGTCGCTCGAAGAGTGACGTGACTAGTTAGAACTCTTGTTTGTTCTAACAGTGGTGAGCTTATTATTATTATTATTATTATTATTATTATTTGTCTGTGGGGAGGAAAACCCTACGCTATCCAAAGCCTCACTGGGCCCATATAGCTACCTCAAGAAAAACAACAACAAGCCGGGTCTATAACAAAATCCAGACCCGAATCTAATCCATCTAAGATTCACCGCCGTCCGAATAAATCGGACAATAACCTTAAGCGGAAATAGCCTAAGCTCTTCCACAGACATCCTATTCCGACCAAAGGTCCTGAACCTAATTTCCTCACAACCCAAGCAATCAGTCATAAGATGGATGGGTGTTTCCTCCTCTGTCTCACAGACTCTACAAAATGGATCCGGCATGAGCCCCATTATGTAGAGATGTCTCCTTAAACCACAATTTCCAGTAAGAGATCCAACCAGATGCCTGAGAGCGCTCCGTGAAAAACACAGCAACGTCTCACTAATGGCCTTGTCCGGACCCCCGATGAGCATTTTGGACTGCCGAAAACCAACTGAGCTCATCCATAAGGATGAATGCTGTGAAGCTGTCCATGTCTGGAAGCCTGACAGACATGTGCCAGAAGACACAGACTCAGCAGCCTTGAGACCAATGAAAGGAAGAGAGGCGCCTAATTTGGCAAACCTATCCACCTCCTCATTCCCAAAAATTCCCATGTGACATGGCACCCAGACTAGAAGCACATCCTTCAGAGAAGAAAGCTCTTCCAGCCTTTTAGAACATTCTAACACCAACCTGGAAGTGAAGACACATGAACTCAGCGCCTTCAGCGCAGCCTGGCTGTCCGAGCAGATACAAACACCTTTTAAGTTAGTGTTACGTAGCCTCTCATCCAAAACACAACAAAGAATAGCATAAACCTTAGTCCGGAAGACTGTGGTCCATTCACCAAGAGATACTGTCAAATGATCTCCGGTCTCAAAATAGACCGCAGCTCCAGACCTACCATCCATTCTGGAACCGTCCGTGTAACACCGGAAGTAATTATCAGGTATCATGCCAGACGGACCCAATCTTGACCAATCTTCCCTAGAGGGTAACCTGACACTCTAAGAATGCTCGAAAACAAAAGTCTTTAACATTCTATCAGAGGGAAAACCTGTAACAGGAACCTTGAAAATCAACTCGCGATGAATGGTAGAGTGACCATATCGCTTACCCTTCCAAAAATCTGCCTGTTTAATTCTATAACAGGCTTTCCAGTAGTGAGCTAGTAGTGTGGCTAGCGAGGTGAACCTATCAAGGAGAACTGAGAACTGAAGTAGACTTCATGGTTGTCACATTCTAAGCCCCCCACATTCCAGCCTATTTTCGATTTCTCTTACAGCTTGTGGCAGCTTCTGTAACAGTATTTGGTTATAGTGGTTGTACCCACACACCAATACACTGGTGTAGGCGTGACTGAAGGTGTAATGCATAGTTGACGTACGCTTGGAGCTCGATAGTGACGCCTTGATGCGGTTGTGAATAGAACTATTGAGCCCAGGTTTTATGCAATGAATTTGTTGGCGATTAGTACTATTTCATAAATACATGCAGCAGAAACCCACCAACACTGATCATTTTCTAAAAACTGTTTTTTCGCACTCAAGCAACCTCAAACCATTGATTTGCATGAAAACTCATTCTCTAATCGCAATACTCTTTCTTCTGCAGTGGTAGGAGAAAGTAAAAAAAAAAAATCAATTGTTACAGTAAGAATGAGGAAATAAGAAAAACAATACCAAGTTATTCTTCATGTTTTTTTCCCTTAATTCCTTTCTTAATTTATTTTTGTTCAGTCTTTTCTTTTTTTTCTTTTCAGATTCGTTCGTAATGTTTCTCTGTAAAGCCTTTATATTTTTCCCCATTTTGTTTGTTGTTGAATTCCTGTTTATCTAAATTTAAAGATGTTCATCTTTCTTTT